>OV725078.1:113069851-113306706 GCA_928085145.1 Nezara viridula
GGAGTGGGTGTGAATTGGATGGTGTAATTGTGTTTATGAGGGGTATTAGGGTTTGGTGGTGTTTGGGTGGTGTGGTGATTTTTTATATGGATATTTGTATTTTGTGAGGGATGGGTTTTGTGTTTTGGAGAGTTTGGGATAATTTGTGTGAGGGTGAGGGAAGTTTGAATGTGATATTTAGGGTATGTGTGTTTGGAGGGTGTGTTGGGTGGGAAAATGGTTGATGGATGTTGATTAGGTTGTTGGATGAGGATAATTTTAGGGTGTGTTTATGGTGGGTTGTGTTTTAGGGGATATTGGGAGGATTTTGATATTAAGGTTTTTTAATTGAGTGGAGATGTTGTTATTATATTTGTGATAGTTTTCTGTGTTAAAAATTTTTTGTAATGTGTTCGATTATTTTTATTTGAATTGAAGATCATTGGGAATATTGTGTGTATATGTTGTGTTATTGTTTATTTTGGGAAGATGAGTTAAGGAGGGTGGGGTAAATAAGATGGGGTTGAATGTTGAGAGGTATAATGAGTATTATTAATATGGTGTTGGAGGGGTCTGGTGGAGTTAGGAGGTTAATAAAATGAAAAGATTGGATGGGATTTGTTTTTACATGTGGGTGTGGAATTTATTTTTAGATTTTGAGTGTGTGTGTAGTGTAAATTTTTATCTGGGTTTTAATAACAACTGATTTTGTTAATCTGTAAGAATTACAATGGTTTTTAGATAACAAAACACATTAATAAGAACAATATAAATAAACGAAAACAAACCTGTAAGAATTAATTAAATTGTATGTTATTATTTATGCGTTAGCAAACACAACAACTTCTAACCAACAATATGTCTGTCCTATACCAGCTGGTAATTACAAACATATGAAAAAAAAGCTTTCTGGCTGAACAACCGTCCCCCCCCAAAAAAAAAATTTAAATCCTGGCTCTATTAGTCTTTATTTTATTTTTTCTAAAAGGGTTTATTTATATTTTAACATTGTAAATAGTTTTAAGTATCTTAGTATGGTTTCAAGAGTTTTTTATATAGATTTTTTTATTTTATTTTGTATATAGTATGTATAACCAATATTTTTTTTCTTTTTTTTTTTAATGATCTATCTTTATCTTAACTTTTTATGTTGGTTTTTATCTGGCCAGATATAAAATTTTAATTTCTGTACTTTTTTGTTATTCTGAAGGGACTTCGTCCCAGAATAAAATTATTTTTCTATTCTATTTCTATTCTATTTCTATTCTATTTCTAAATAAACAAATATAAAAAAAAAAAAAAAAAAAAAAAAATTTTCTATTCTGTTCTATTCTATTAGTCCCCATGATCTAGTATTACCCAAATGGGAGACCGAGAAGAGTCTTGATCTTGCAAATTCAGCCTTGGTCATGGTTTTGGTCTTGCGCAAGAGTCTCGCAACAGTTTTGCAGTTACTTATTAGCTTATTCCTATAGATAATACTAATAGATAATGTACTAGAGATATTACTGTACTTTTTTAAATAGGAAAAACCTAACTATACCCGAATGAAAAATTAGTGGAGTTAAATGCAAAACTATATTGGTTTTAGTAACTATTTTGCATTAATTTCTATTTAAAAAATCGATTTTTTTTAACAGTCCCTTGTCTTGATCTTGCAACAGTTAGGCGGCCTAGGTCTTGGTCTTTCAGTGCATGACCGATTTCGGGCAACACTACCATGATCATACGAACAAACAGATATTCAAACTGCACAAACTAAAATTCGTCGAAAAATTGTTAATGCATCTTGGTTTATTTCAAATCGCACCATACTCAAAGAAATGAACTTACCAATAATAAGATCCTACATTCATGACAAATGCACCACATTTCACTCTTCAAATTTTAATCATCCGAATCCACTCTCTCCTGTCTCTTTCTCCCTCCCGATTTATACGGTTAGCCTGAACGAAGACTTAAAGGGCAATGACCCAGAGATTTTTTACTAACAATATAAACAATTATGTTTAACAAGAACAATGAAGACAAAATAAACACCAACACATTCGCTTGATGTGTATGTTTGCAGTTGCAAATATACTGTAAAATAAATAAAATAATCTATTCCCAATTTAAAGCCATAAGTTCACCATTAAAAAAAATATATAAAAATAAAACTGGAGAACATCGAATAGTCAAAACAAATGTACCTTATCAGAGACACATTAGTATGCTCCCAATACTTGTTGTTGTTTTAACCTGGATCGTGAAATGTAATAACTGTAAAAATAAGCCAATTTTCTTCATATTTAAAGAGAAAAGGTTCAAAATAGGGCTGTCTATATAAAATACGATTATAATATATAACTTAATAGAAATAAAAATAATTAATAATCCATTTAATCTTTAATTGAAAAGAAATAAAGTTATACCAAATTACCTAATATTCACTTCACTGTTCACTTTGTGGTGTATCTCTAATGACTTAGTTAATCCACGAAATTTTCCCTCAAACATTACACCACTGAATAGAGTTTGACTTACGTATTAACTAAACACCAACAATATTCAATATCACTTCATAAGTATAAAATAAAATAAGTAAAACCTCTCAGTAGCGAACACCTACGGAAATAAAAATATGTTCGCTTTGGAGAGATAACCGTTTTAGAGATATTGGATTAGAGTGCTACCAGTGGGTAGTTTCTCAACAAGCGTGTTTCATGTAATAATATTTCTCTGTACAAATTTACTTGATGTATTCATACTAATACAGTTGTAAATATCATAATAAAAGTTAAAAAAAAAAAAGAGAGATATTGGAAGTAAAAAGCCAACTTTGTGATAGGACTTCTTCCGTCATTGCTGGGTGTCGGGAAGAATCGGAGATCCCGAAAACATATTGTCACGTTACAGATCCAGCGTGAAAATAATTGTTCGAAATGGTGACGCGGATGTTGGAGGGTTACTTGATATACGCAAAATATTTAATTTCTTTATTTTTTGCTTTAATATGTTCGAATTAGTATTCAGCTCTTTAAATTACTACACACACATTTTTACTTGTTCTAATTTTTTAATCTGGCGACTAAATTGCTAATACTAAGTTCTTCAGATTAATAAATAAAATGAATATATATATCTCAAAAATAAACATAAAGTAATTAGGATATAAACAGAAAAATCCAAACGATATAAAAATGAGTCGCTAACTTACATGTGAGCAGTTAATCTGCCAACGTTTCGTCAATTCAGGAAACATCAGGATAGAAACAACAAGAACATATATGCGCAGAAAAAAAAATGGAAAGAAAGAAAAAAAAACTAATATTTGCCAGCTACATCTCTCCAAGCTATCCAAATGCATACGGAAGGTTACATAAACAAAGCAGGGGAAGGTTACATTAAACAGTTGATTAGGAGGGATAAAAAAAAAAAAAAAAAAGCCTAAAACTGTGCAGAATATATTTATGAGTTTTATTAATGATATAAAAACCTATTGACCCCAAAAACTGAGCGTCTATTACTGGTGCAATATATCCTGTTGGAATTTCCTAAGTATTTCATAAATAATTAACTTAATAATAAAATAATAAAATATAAAATTAAAAAGAAAAAAATCGTATGAAGACTAAATTTGCTGTCAATTAAACCCATTTGCAAAGATCCACCGTGAGAACTAAAGCTGTGGTTCACACTAATTTTGAGTATTTCCCTTAAAGTATCTATTACCTTATACAGGAGTCATTTATACTGTAAAATTATTGAAAACAAATGGGGATTATAAAATTGTCTGCTATGGGGAAGTGTCCGCTTCACTGTATCTGCGAATTTCTTCGAACCGATGAGACCTCCGCTCGAGCCGTTGAGGTCAAGTTCAAATTCCGTAATATACGTCAACCTCGATGACGTAGACTGGATTTCCAGTGGATGGAAGAGGCGTGCCCCAGAACTGGAGAGAAAGGTCAGCCAGTCTTTCCGGCAGAGGAGAGGTGACAGATCTGCAAGGGGGCTGCAGGTGCTGCAAATTACATAACAATGGCAGGGGGTAAAAAGGTCAAGGGTGGTGGTGGGGGGTCGGTGGAGGGGGGAGGGGGTTATGGGCCGGCGTCGGCGAGCTGGGGGCAGTCTGTGTACCCCATCCGACCCGAAAGCAGCCTAGCGGTGAGTTCTTCCTTCTATCTCCTCCGGGGCCTAGTCTTATCATCAAGTTTGACCATTTAACCAAAAATTGAATACCGGCCCGAGAAAAAGATATGGTTGTTCTCTTGAATCAGATAACAACTCCACTCTAGTCGGGCCGTTTCATTCCTTATCTTTTTCAAATTCAGTAAATTAATTGCATAGGTTTTGATTTAAAATATGACGCAGATGACTTATCCTAGCTTGCGCCAAATCAGGATCAAAATATTAATTTATAAAAAAATATTTATAAATAATAACATGGTATTTTATTCAAAGTGTAATATAAATTCATATCAGTGATTTATTGTGGAATTCGGTATTTACTATTCATCTGAGATGACCTGACAATACTTACCACGTTACCACATAGGAGAATGTCGGACTTTGAGAAGTAGTGACTGTATAAGTGTGATAACATTGATTCTAAACTGCCAAATAAAGTTTCGGATCAATGGTAAGTGAATCCACGTTATTTTTTTAAGCAGGAAAACTGACTAGCAACACACACATTTTTAATGCAGTTCATCTTTTACAGATGTATTTCTTGCATATATGTGCACATTTGAACAAATATCTACAGTGCTACCAATAACAATGTCTAATAGAACATCTTTCATATACTGAGAGAAAAATTTGAAATTTATTAGGATCAGATTGATAATCTTCCAGATGTGTTTTTCGACCCCAAAAATATAAATGATACTTCATCAAACATCAACAAATCTTTCTCGCGTGTTTGGTTTTTAGTAGTAATACATTTGTATGTATGATTGTTTACTTCTAAAATTATTTCTTGTGATAGATAATTTTATTATTACTTTTGAATGAGGTGTGGTGCCTTGAAATTTTGCCATTATGTACCGTTTTAATATCGAAAAGATCCACAAAAGTATGTGTGATTCCCTCAATGTTGTCATGATTAGTGAGATAATTTACATCCCTCTGTTCCAATCGACAAATTTGTTATTAATTATATGTATGTTATTGTACTCCAATCCTCGAGTTCGACTGTGGCACATAATTATTTTTCCGGTTAAACCCAGCAGTATGTATCTTGATGTAGGGAAATTCTTCAGAAGCACGCCAAATGTCTTTAAAGTTGGTGCTCTGAATCAATTAAATAATTAAGGGGGGAGATCTGAAAAATCACTTCCTTAAAAATCAAAATTTTCATCTGGAATTTTTAAAAATCCTTTCATGATTTTTATTAAGAGCGATATTTTACTTTAAATAATAAATGTTAACAATCGTATCCTGATCAATATTTTGGAACAAACTTTTACAATAATAATAATAATTCTTGAGTAATACTTTTTAAAATCAGAAACATAATTTTTCTGTAATCTCTTTGATATATTTTGAGTCTGGTGTAGTAGGAGGAGAATATTGTTGTCAACTATTAACAACAGAACATCTCTATTTCCGAAATTCATTAGAAATTTTAGCTTACAAAAACAAATATATATATATATATATATATATATATATATATATATATATATATATATATATATATATATATATATATATATGTATGTATATTGTATATATCTGTATATTTATTTATTATTTATTATATATATATATATATATATATATATAAATAATAAAGCAGGTGCTACTTTTAAAAAAATGTGTACATTAATAACGTATACATACACATTAATATTTAATTCAATTTGTGTGTAAAAGGTGATTTTTATTTTCTGATCACAATTCAATCATTAATATTTATCGTTATTTTTAATCGAATCAATAAAGATCAAAGATAGATTTAAATTTGTATTTAAAAATCAGATATAATAATTATTACATAATTTTGTTAACAAAATTAATCGATTTCAAAACACTGCTTAAAAAGTACTAAACCCAAGACCCTTCATGTGTTGTAACGAATTTAACATAGACACACACATTCAAATATGCTGGCTTGAGCATTTCGTCGGATGAATCCGATTTATCTACGTTGCCTCCGAACGAAGGTCGTGCATGCAACTCAAGAGAGGTGCAATTGGTAATAGTCCTTCTTACCTTTATTTTCCAATAGCAACTTTTTTTTTTCTTCTATTTTCTTAAGAGTAATTAACTGTACTCGTGCCATGGGGGTTAATTAAGATTGTACGGCTATTAAAAGGTGAATATTTAATTGCTCTTACGCTATATACAGCACTTAAGCCTCTGCATTAATTAACTGACAATGTTTCCTTTGTGTACGAATAGAGTAATAATAAAAAAAAATACTCATATGGTGTGCGTAAATTCACATATCGATAAAATCATTTCGGAGTAAAACAACCAATTATTTTTTATTCGAAACTAATTTAGATTGGTTTATACAAGCGTGAAATAAACTTAATTACTTTGGAAAAAAAAAGCGTGGAAGCGTATTTTCAGAATAAACCGAACAATACAGCATCAAGTTTATATTTTTAAAAAATCAATATTCGTTTAGATTTATACATCTGTTTTCTTCTTTCGATTTTCTTAAAAAATAAAATAATAATAGTAATCTTAAGGAAACCTTTCGTGAGATCAGCCCTGATGAAGGTTTGAACATTGTGCCGAAACGTCGGTAAAAACAAAAATAAATGTAATCTATTTATTTTTTCTTTGTACTTTGAACACCTCAACCAACTTCTCTTCAATTTTCAATGCAGTCAACCATCAATACACAATTACAAATAATAATAATAATAGGTGACGTTATATTCCAGTTACCGCTCCATAATTACCACTTTATTCTTTGAAGTTATTATAAATTATATATATACATGTTAGCAATAACGGATGGATCCTGGAGGATTTGATTTGGGGAGGAGGACTTCAAAAGGAAAATAAAGAAACTCACTACCTATATGAAATAGTGTTTAAGTGATTCTTGAAGGCCTATAAAAAAAACTCTTAGTGTCAATATTTCATACGTCATGGTTATATTTAGCAGATGGATATGTATTATAATTTTTAAAATATAACATACTGTAATTGTTTAAGTATTTAGCTTAGATTACTCACAGTAAGAAATATGGATTAATAAAGCTCTCCTCCCTCTCCCCCCCATCAAATCCGTCACTGTGAGTGTTGTAGGTAATTCATTCGAATAATATGTCCTTATGCTCCAATTTATCCCACAGAACCATTAAATTAATACAGGGGGGAGTAACATTCAATAATCTATAACATTTTGTTTGAAACTTGATCATTCAGGAAATACAATAATGAATGCCACATTAATATGTATGGACACATAATATAGAGTAAAATGACTAACATTATATAAGGTATAAAACATTCATTTAATTTACAAGGGTATCCGTTACATAATCCGTGTCTTTAATTCACGTATGCGGAATGAAGGAAGAAGGTAAATCTTTTTTTGCATATATCAATGTTAAACCGATTACTAAAAATAATTATATCTGTTAATATAATATGCATATATGCATATATGCATATATATATATATATATATATATATATATATATATATATATATATATATATATATATATATATATATATATATATTGGTTAGATATTTTTAGAGCAAAGGTTAATTATTGAATAGGACAGGTTTATCCCTCACTAATCTATATCCGACGTCTTGAATTATTGTTCTAGAAAACTAAGAAAACATTCTACAATAATTATACCGATTTAATGAATCTCGCAATTATTGAAAACAGTTTATTGTTAGCGGTTTAATGCAAGAATTTTTTTTAGTTAATGCCAATTGATCAATAAAACCAATTAATTTCAACATAAAGTTTTGACATAGATTTTGGATTATTCGATCAAGTCCGGCTGTGGCAGGGTATTATTTATATCTTGATGTTCACCATGGATTGACCCTGGTGTCTGTGTACCCTCCCAGGGCACATCTAGCCTCTAAGCTGTTCGAAAAAGTCAAATCTTCCATGCCTAACAGTTGATCTTGAAACAAAATATACTTGTCAACGATGTTATGGTACGGATTTTTTTTTTTTTTTTTTTTTTTTTTTTTTTTACATTTTGGGAATTCATTCGATTTTTCTTTAAAAAAAAAAATTCAAACATTTTTAATTTTTTTTTTAAATTAAAAAAATTACGTATATATGTCGATATAGAACTTTGCAAAATTATAATTAAATATTGCGAAAACTGGTTCGAATTGTAGTTTTATAATTCAGCGGAGGCAACTCATTAGTAATTAAAACTAGAATTTATTATATTTGACAGAATTAAAATCGTTTTGGAATCTTCATGTAAAAAGTTATCGGTATGAGTTCTTCTTTGTTCTTTTTGAAACCAATAGAAATTGAGATAACATTGGATAAATCGCGTAAAAAATACTGCTTGTTAATTGTAGACCATATATTAGCTCTTCCGTCACACAATTTTAGTTTTATTTATTTTAATCTACATATAGTTGTACGTTTTGGCATATAGGCATCATCAGCATATGTGAAAAAATATTTACGCCTATTTTTTTATCTAAAACTTTTACATTGAATATAAAAGTTTTTCAATTATTATCACAAACAATTACCTGCTTATCACAAAAAACAATTATTATTTTTTTAAAAAATAACAACTTTCTTTGTTAAGTCGATTTTACTTAATAGACGCTGTTCATTTAAAAAACAACTTAATTAAAATTTAACCAAACCAACATTAAATTCCATAAAATACCAACAAACAAAAATATAACAATAATTAATGTGGATCAAATTAATATGGTTATATCAAATTTAATTAATTTAAAATTATTTTCAACTATTACCTGATATCTGATTGCGTAATAATTTAAAAGTAAAAATACATATTTTCAATTAAAATATCATTTAACAAGTTCATATTTGTATATATGAGCATTTTAGTTGACATTATGACAAACTCAAATTTACTCAACGTTTTGAGTAAAGTCATTGTAGTGATATTTCTAGTTGGAAAATCTCTAATATCTGTACAGGCAGTGAGTAAGTTGATTCCAGAGTAGGGGAATGCAATGTTTAAATATAGAACTGTTAATAAAGGTGTATGTATTCTCACTAGAAATATCATTAAAATTAATAATAAAAAATGTTGAAATTGGAGTTAGTCATTTTATCAACTGAAAGGCTCATATATTAATACTTAAATGTGTCCCGACCAATCTACAAATAACGTAGAAAACTAATGTATAAAAATAACTAAAAGCTAACATTTTTTTAAATTTAATTAAAATTGTATTTACCAGATCTGGCCCATGTTTTGTTGTCTTAATTTATTATTTTGTTATTGTTGTTATTATATTATTATTATTATTATTATTATTAAATGTTTATTTTATTATAGGATAGTGAAGTTTTGGCTAACACTGCTTCCGGCCCAATCTGATTACTCAGACAAAGGTATAAATACATTAAAAACTTTATCACCCAATGTTTGAAGTGTTGAATACTTAAACTGTATGTCTGATACAAATGGCCAAAATTCCGCGATTTTATTTTCCTCGTTTGCTAAGAGCCTTTACCAGGAATAAATGCCCATAGCCTTGGTTCTGATTGGCTCTAAGGTAATTAAAGTCATAAATGCAATCAGCTTGAACAAGTTTCGGCATTTTATGGCAGCCCTGCCCTTTTGGCCGTATTTCGTATGTTGAAGCTGCAATTTATGTGGTTCTGAATGAGAATAATTATTGATTAATAAAAAATAAAAATAAATAAATAAATATAAACATTCTATTAATTAAAAGTTATTTGTTATTTATTACAATAAACAGATGTAAAATGGAAATGATACGTTTGATACGCGTTAAAGTCTCCACTGCTTTCAAGTGATTGTATCTAGACTAAGTCGTGGATGATTTCAAAAGCTTGTATAAACCAATAAAATTTAAAAACAATCATCATATATTCTTTTAGATACTAAATATTTTAAATAATACATTAATGAAATTTTGTTTCTCATATTTTACTTGCTTACAATTCAGTAACGAATCCATTATTTAATTTGGTGTATTATTTTTTAATTTTATATATATATATATATATATATATATATATATTTTTTTTTTTTTTTTTTTTTTAATGTAATTACTTTGGATGACAAGCCCCAAAAGCTCATCCTCACTCACGTAGATCCGTTCTTGATGTAATTAATAATATGATGGGCGATATAACTTTGTATAATAACTAGTGGAAATGATCGACCCAGGTTCAAGTCCAGGCTGGCTCGAAGAAATCCTGAAGTAAAAAAGGTGAATGGATCTCAGTACAGACCGCAAAAATCGTGCCAAACCTAAAGCCCGAGAATGGAACATTCCTTACTACTTATTTCGTATACGTATTTATTTCCTCTTTCTGTATTCCATGTAATTATTTGAATTAGTCATGTATTTAAATTATATATTCATTTACAATAAAAATAAAACGTGATTTTATAACGTATGACGTTCGTAAAAAATATTTAAATATCTTTAATTAGGTCATGAAATAAAAAAAATAATATGCATCTTTTTTGAACTACTATTTTTTTTTATTTATTAATTGTATACTACACATATGTTCCTCCCAAAATGAGGATTTAAAACGGAACAAAAATGTTTCCAAGGGCATGGATCAACAAATTATATCTTGACCAGTTTTCAGGTAAACGTGGGAAAAAAAAAAAACTTTTTGGCAATCAATGAAACGACACATTGAACAAAAAAAAAAAACTGTCCGAAACTAACAGTAACGGATTCTGGAATTTATTTTATGTTTTTTACTTACTTTTTTAATAAATTAATAAATATATTGTTTTTAGAGATAATATTTTGATAGTTTTTACTTGTCATATTTTTACATTTAGTAAATGAAGTACAAGCGTTATAATTAACGAACAGAACTTTTTTTGATCATTTAAGTATTTCTCTCGCAGATCACTTATGGAAATAAATAAATCTATTTTGAGTACCTCCCCCTCCCACTCTTGATGCGATATTTGATGAATCGTTAGAATTGAAGTGATTTTCCAAGTTAAAAGGTGACTACTGTACACAGCGTTGCTTGCATAACTGACGTGTATTTGAAACGTTTTTATTTTCTAGAAACAAATTTCCAAAAACGACGAAATTCAAACGCTACTGATTTTTCTAATGCCACGAACTCTATATGTCATTGTAACAATTTCTATATGATATACATTAGTTTTTAAAATATTTTCCTTTTTTTTTTTCAGAATGACCTAAAACCAAATATGCTAGAAATTACAAGTTGGCTTAGAATTCCACATTTGCCATTTTGAAAATCATGCCAAATCCCTAAAGATCGTGTGTTTAATATATCGCATCTATAGAGTTTATTCGTTACCAAATTTATTTTACCTTGATTGAAAATTTTATTAATATTCATCAATAGACAAAAATTTTCGGAAAACATTGCTGTTTTCTTAAGTTCTTATATAACATTACCTAAAATGAGAGAGAGAGACAGAGAGATCCTTTGTAAGCCTGTGATCTGTTTATTAATCATTAAGCAGGCATATTATGTGATTATAAAATTTCTGATGATTGTTAAATTTAAATAAGATATTAATTATATAAACTTTAACTTAAAATACAATAAATGAAATAGTTTACATACGCGCGGAGAAGTGTGTTATTTAAGAGTTACAGATGAATAATTAAGTAGGCCAAGAACTAACGAATACGTACAACAAAGAGTTCAGCACGAAGCCTCCTTCCTTTCTAAAACCATTTATTTGACCTTTATTCTACGTAGGCTTTGTATTGTAATTCGAATATTTTTTAAACTTGTATTATTTTATATTTAAGAAGAAGAAGAATTTTTTTTCAAAGTTCTGTGCTACGTCATATTCAAATTATAAATGTCAAAAATATATTAAATATTTCGAAATTTTATTTTAATTTCAATTAAATTGGACTAAAACTAATTTAAAAATATAGTGTCGAATTAATTAAGTCATTAAATTAAATTTTGCAATTACGGTTTACAATAATTACTGGTCTACAATATTTTTTTTATTTTAGAAATACTAATTTATTATTATAAGCTATTATCTTAAATTAATATTAGCGTAGTCAAGCCATTTTAAAGTCCCCTTTAAATAGTTTTATTAAGACAAACTCTATAGTCTGTGGTACAGACTCTTTTTTATATAATTATTAGCATCCGTCTAAAACTTCGTGAATGGCTTCACCTTATCGTAACTTAAGATTTTTTTAGCTAACGAAATTCGCGAAAATGAGGCATTTTCAATCTGGATATCACCAAACATTGATTTATTCAAGTACCGAAACCTCATGAATACCCATTTGGTTTCCTCTTGAATCGAAATATTATTTGATCACAAAATCGGTAAAAAAAGATGGTCTACAAAAATATGAGGCCGTTAGATCGTGACCACCCCCACAACGTGTCAAAATTAGTATTGCCCGAAATCGATCTTGGTCTTGCACCTTGCAAGACCAAGACTAAGGCTGCCTAACTGTTGCAAGACCAAGAGCAGGACTAATTAAAAAAATCGTTTTTATAAATAAATGTTAAGGCAAAATAGTTACTAATAATTGACAATCTGAGTTACTATATGTAAATAATTGGTATAACCAATATACTTTTGCATTTATTTCCTCTAATTTCTCATTCGGGTTTAGTTAGGTTTCTCCTATCTGAAATATTACAATAATATCTCTGCCGTAACAAGCTAATAAGTAACTGCAAACTGTAGTGAGACTCTTGAGCAATACCAAGACCATGACCAAGACTGAGTTCGCAAGGCCAAGACACGTCTCGGTCTCGCATTTGGGCAACACTAGTCTAAACAACGAAGTTATACGAGCCAAGCATTTTTTTTCTCGATTTTGCAATAAACTTCTCTTACGATTCATATTCATGATTTTTATTTCTTCATTAAATTGATTAATTAACTTGGGAAACGCTCCATTTCCGACAATTTTTGTAAATATAAAAATTATAGATTAACATAAGATGAGAACAATCAGATGTTTTTGACGGATATTAATAATTTGTTGAAAAAGAGTCGTCACCGCGGACTATAAATTATTATTATTATATGCGTTACTGAGACCATTTTGCACCGTTGAGTAATGTAATGATTTAAAGTAATATGAGCAATAAGCCATTAACTACTTACAATTGAAGTAAATTTTGACTCTTTGCTGTGAAATAATTTTTAATAGCCTAATTAAAAACAGCGAATAATTAAAAAAACAACACTAAACTTAAATTACCTGTTTTTTTTTTATGTGGGAAATCGGATCATAGTTTATATGGAATTTTTTGTAGCCTTGAAGGTCTACTGTCACCTCGTTAAATATTTCCCCCTGTTTGTATATATAGTGTTTATTTCGCTAAATGATACTTGACATTTCCATTCCGAATGAGACAAGTTAGCCGTCAGAGGTCAGAAAAAAGTACCAACAGTCCACTTGCATGACTAGTTCCCCCCACCTTTAACTCAACTAATACCAAATGAGTCTCAACATTAAATGGATTCAGTGACTAGAACTTAATTAATATTTTTACGCACAAAAATGAATTCAAATTAACTGGAAAATTTAAATCTTATTGTTAGTTGAAGAGGTTACTTTGATTGTTAGTACCATGAGTGGGAGAAAAAACGCCAAACATTTGAAAAGAACAGTTCTTGATTTCGAACGAATGAACTGTTCTTTCAAACAGATGAGAACAGTTGTTTTCATTCCGCCTGTTCCGTGAGTCAAGTCGTTGTTTATTCGTTTTGTTTTTCCAGGCTGTTTTCCTTTTTCCAACGAGAGTCTCAACTCAAACGAATGAACTGTTCTTTCAAACAGATGAGAACAGTTGTTTTCATTCCACCTATTCCGTGAGTCAAGTCTTCGTTTAATCGTTTTGTTTTTCCAGACAGTTTTCCTTTTTCCAACGAGAGTCTCAACTCAAACGAATGAACTGTTCTTTCAAACAGATGAGAACAGTTGTTTTCATTCCGCCTGTTCCGTGAGCCAAGTCTTCGTTTATTCGTTTTGTTTTTCCAGGCTGTTTTCCTTTTTCCAACGAGAGTCTCAACTCAAACGAATGAACTGTTCTTTCAAACAGATGAGAACAGTTGTTTTCTTTCCGCCTGTTCCGTGAGTCAAGTCTTCGTTTATTCGTTTTGTTTTTCCAGACTGTTTTCCTTTTTCCAACGAGAGTCTCAACTCAAACGAATGAACTGTTCTTTCAAACAGATAACAACAGTTGTTTTTATTTAGTTGTCCCATCAACCAATAGTCAAGGCATTTATTCGTAACATTTTTCCAGACTTTAAAAGAGAGTATCAGCTCGTCATGAAATTAACGTAACAGTATCTTTTACTGTACACGTTTCGTTAATTTCTGTACAGTTTCTGTCTGTTATTATTAGTGAAAGCTTGATATAAACAAATACATCGTAGTTACTTTGTGACTAAATTAACTTAAACAAATGTCTATCTTATAAATGTGTTTTGCGGTCTGCAAATAATTTTTTGTAAAGTTTTGGTTTAGTTCCACTGGGTAACTATTTAAAATTATGAAAATTTCAGCCACAATTTTAAATATTTGATCAAGTCCCTAAACTTGCCCTTTATATCGCACGTTTGACTTATAAAATAATCATTTTTTATAATCTGTGCTAATAATCAGGAGTGGCCTCAAGGGGGTTTCATGGCGCAAGTTGCGACATCAAAATTTTTGAGGGGGGCACACTTTGACGGGTTTTTTAATTTTCTAAATGAAAAGTTTCGATTCAGGGAACAAGAGGAAGGCAAAGGACAGACCACTGAGATTTTTTAAATGAGACTTTTTAAAATTCTACTTTAGCTTGCACCGTTTTTAAGAACATGAGAGCAATAAAATATCTTGGGAGAAGGTTCATACGCCATCGCCCTTGGGGGGGGGAGGGAGATGGGCACCCCTCCTAATAATAATTTTAAAATAAACATCTACGTAATATCATTTGAATATAAACTGAAAAGTTATCCATTTCAAACTCTGATTATGCCCGACTTCATTCATGACACCTTTTATTATTTTTCAGATCTGTTATTTTTACCTACAATTTTTACAACCGAAAATGGATAGGATGTTATTTCACAAATCATCTAGTTGTTCTATGAACTGTTCTTTTTCGTCAACGAACAGTTCATTTAAAAATAGCAGAAACGCCCCTCATTAGTTAGCACCATACTTTCAATTACAGAAATCCCTGGGATAAGAATCTTAGGAAAAACTTTTATTGAATTAATTTATTTTTGTTTATTGTTGATATATTCTCGATTTAACTCATAAAAATACCCACCTTTCCCTTCATTATTTAAATTCTATGCAGATAAGTTATTTAATAGTTGTTACGACATGTATGATCGTGCTTCTAAAGACCCTGGCCGAACGATACCATTCTGAGCAGATTACCAATTCCCTTGGTCAATATAATGACTTGTTGCATAAAAGATACTTTTCTTGTACGTCAAGAATTCCACCCCACCCCCCATAATTTATCTTTCAAATCATAACCAATGCGTTATTTTTTATAAGGCCTGATAGATTTCAAAATATCTTTGACCTGACCATAAAATAACTTCGCTAACTCCGGGTTATAAATAAATAATATAAGTATAAATTTATTATAATATAAATTTTAGTTTTCTTAATGAATTATAAAATAACAGAATAGATAAAAACATACGAAATGTGGAGAAACCCCACTAATCTCCATTAACGGATTGGCTCGGGCTCTTAAGATTAGAATGTTTTTAAAAGTTTTATTTATCCATTGGTTTTTATATATTTTTATTTTTTATTGAAGTGTATATTTACATCTAATAGATTTTATAAAATAAAAAAATAAACTCTTCAAGTGCATTGCTAATTTATTTTCAATTTCTTATTTCGAAAAACAAAAGTATATATTAAATTTAATTTACCTTTAAAAATGAATTTCCATCAATTGAAAATGTTTGAATATAATTTAAGATTATCTTGTATGAACACCTAAAGTATAAATTATATCATGCCAATATTAGTTAAAATAAAATTATCATAATATTTGGATAAGATGTCGAAGTTGTTTAGGAAGTAACCAAACAGCATAAACAAAACAGATCTGTTTTAATTAAAACAATCATTTAAAAAAAAGTTATACAGGTAAACGACATCGAATGTTGATTTATAAAAAGAGTTTAATTTATTCTGTAAAACGTTATTACGGTTTCGTAAATTATGCATGCATGAGATCCGGAAAAAACGCAGTGTTTGTTTTGTGTTTTTTATTTTTTAACTGATCCATTTTTTTTTTAATTCTATTTTTAGCCAGCGCTCTCCTCCACTTCCTCAAACCATTATATAATTTTAATCTCATATTGTAGATACATAATTTAAGTTCCAAATACATATTAAAATTACGTGTGTATATATTATGTATATAGGTACATATAGATTAAATTACGATTACATATTAAACATTACCGTTATCTCATGTCTACGTTTCATCTTTTATCTTCTCTCATTTACATACTTCTACCTATATCTCATTTATTAAATGTAAATGATTGGTGGTTGGGTCGATGTCGATGTGTCGATGATGTCGATGTGGTCGATGTGGTTGGGTCGATACGTCGGCAAACTTAATAAACAAAATAAATGAAGGCATATCTCTGTTATTTGTTTTCCTCGTTAAACTTTACCTGGTTTCATGATCTTGTTCTTTCGGTTTCACTAATTCATAATATGACACGATGATTAAAGTGATTTTTTATCCTTTCTGTGTAAAGTAGTTTATTCCCTGTACCGTTCACGAATCCCCATATATGTTAATACAGTAAGGCTCAAAATTGGTTTATACCAAATATAAGCTCCTGTCATGCTCAAATACCATAAATGGGGTACCGTTGGATTCAGAATTTCACGTGGAGTTAGCGAATCGTATTCTCCATTTTTATTTTTATTTCTAAAATAAATAAAGTTGATAAAAACATTTTGCTAGGCTTCAATACTGGAGCGGTGGTAGGTCTGTAGATCGATACAGGACAAATTGGATCTTGAATATTTTGATGCGTACAGCAAGACCCGGATAGTTCCTCCGGAACTATCGGATCCTGCCCAAAAACGTACTATTTTCGAGATAACGCAAGGCATAGGGTTCGCATCCACACAACCTAATATTAATTGTAATACTGTCATTGAATACATGTTTTATTTCGTCGACTTGAGGCCTCTATGATCGAGAGAGGAGGAGTTTATATTATTTATCGATGGTGTATTTGATCGGCAAGCCATATCATCGTTAATTTTTCACCAAATCTCAAGATTGAGCCACCAATTTCGAAGGCTTCCTTCTCCTTCAGACGGGCAAAATAGTCCAATCACCTCGAAAATTGAGGCAAACAAGTTATGAAAGAAAACATACTTTATTTGCGAATAACTAAAAAATTGCACACTTTTCCCTTGGTTATGCCCATGATTATATTAAAGATTACTAAATTCTCTATAAAAGGGAAAAAAAATCATCGAAATCGGACAATATTTAGCAAAGATACAGCTTACTTTAATTTATAAACATGTTGGTTCCAAACAAAAATGAAGATTTAAATTAATTTTTGTTTTCTTTGTCGATTATATTTATCGGGCCTGCTAGTTAAAAGTTAAAACCTTATCGAAAGGAATCGAATCAGCACTAACATGATCGGTTAGCATTACCTCAATACGTTATATGATCCACAAGAAATTAATATATGAATGAAAAATGTTATTGTAATACTTTTTTCGTTTAAAAAAATCTTGGCATTCCTTTATGGGTACTCGTACATTATGTATGAATGTTAACGAATAACAAAAACTCTAAAAATATGATCCAGTATCAAACAGCGACCTGATCTGTTATGGATACGATCGCCTTCCAACATCGTATGATTTACGATACCGTCCTATTTTCTCGAAAACTCGAGATGGGGAAAAAAAAGGCCATAAAAAAGATTTAAAAATAAATTAATGCAAAAGGAATAGTATAAAATAAAAATAAGGCAAATTAATGTCAAGACGAAGAATCTGGAGGAGGGCCATGACCTACCTTAGGCACGATATGAAAGTCATGGGGTCATTAGGAGTCAGTCAGTATGACCACTGCCAGTTACATCCTTGACGGTCTGTAAATTGTAAACCTGAATTGTAAATTAACTGGATCATGTATACAAATAGGCTTTAAGAAATAAAAAAATAAAATTTCATTAAATATATGTAAATTAATTGCTACAGTAGGGGAGACTGTGTACGGTATTCTGTTAGTATACCAATTAAATAGAAAAAATGTGGTTTTTTTTTATATCAAAGTGTACTCTTTACTACATATAAATACTAAAATTTTGTCAGTAAGTACATCGGTTATCTCATAGGGTAAAATATAATAATATATATTCAAAAAGATATATTTTTTTAAAATTCTTAATTAATATATGTACATATGTTATGTATATATAATTATACAAATATAATAATTATACAAATAAAATAAAATATGACTAAATTATTATCAATTAATGCGCTTACTACATACATAATTAGGAGACTTAACGAGAGGTTGTTCCGTTTATTTCTGTACAACGCACAGTGGGACGAGTAAGAAAAAACTCGCGACATCTATTTAAATCAATTTTTTTTTTTTAGAACTCCAAAAACTAGATAAAATGTTATTGTTACCTTGTGGAGTTCCCGAGAATATTTTCAGTCGGCAGAGTATAGTTTTTTTGCTGTTGTTATTTAATAGATCAATTGAAAAATAAATAAATAAATAGATTTAGCCGATGTCGCGAGTTGTCCCTTACTCATCCCACTGCAAAGCGTTTCTTTTTATCGAACAATTTGCGTACGTGTATTATTATTAATATAAATAATATGTTGTTGTAAAAATAAATATAAAATGATGAAGGTTATTTTCTAATGAGAAAAGAATTTGACATTTGATCGTTCGAAATCTTACACGATTAAAATTCTACCGGCAACAAAATAACGCCATAATATAAAATAATACCAACACCCTGCGATATCAAATACCTTCCTAAGAAGTGCTGATGGTGTTCTGTATCAGGAAATCTCTGCATGGATATCCTTCGGGGACGAATATTATTTTTCATCACCTTGGCCTTCGATGAGCTTATAAGAACAGTACCTAAGTGATTTGCCATTCTCTTCAGCGCCAAATCCATTGTCTTATTTAGAGGATATTGAGAGATAAATACACCATTTTCAATACCGTAACTAATCCAAAAGTACATAATTAATGCATATATATACACACATACATATATACATATACATGGGTATAATGGCATTTATGAATTACGACTTACTATACATAATATATCGCAAGGTTTCCATTTTTAAAACTTATTTTATTAGAGATATGTCAGGAAGACCCAGACTCACTAGAAATAAGTGCGTAGCCGCCTCAAAAAAAAAAATTAGATGTATGTAAAATTGAAATGATAATTTTAAAAAAATACATTAGGAATGGGGCCATCACTTTAACACCCGCACAGACCAACTTATTCAAAGTGCATTAGACACCTTCATTTATTTGTATTTTGTTTATTATTCAAGTGATAATCAATATAATCAGATTCTGGCTGATCATTTGTTATGCAACAAAGTCTTAATTTTGTTAACTCTTTTTGATTTTTGTGGATATGTAAAATATTTCATATCACTTTTTACGGAGATTTTTCTTTCTTTGAGAAAAAAAATATATTCCTCATTCTAAGTCTTTTTATAAAGATTAGTACATTTTATTATTGTTTACTATACAGTTATGAGTATTTATTTAAACCTTTTTAAATAACAGATCTAAATCAATATATTTTTAATTTATTTTATTTTTATTGCTATGATGTTTTTGCATATAAAATTAATTAATCTTTCATTTTTCCTTAAATATTTATTTTCTCATTAATTACATAATTAATATTTATTAGTCTGTACACTATTATTATTCTTAAATTACTTTATCACAGAATAAATTTTATAATAAATTCACTATTCTATAATAAATTTCATAGCATATATCTCCCTTCCCTGACATTGCCGTACTTCTTAATTTTTGGGAGGATTTCTTATTCTTTATTCATATATTCAACGGTAATCACTTTGGAAAAATAATAAAGAAAGAAACTGTATAATAAGATGTTTTAGTGGTCCTGGACTTCAGAAAAAAAAGTCCAGTAATTACAGCGACAAAAATGTTTTTAAAAGTTGTATTTCTTGAAACGTGTATAAATTTAGTAGCTTTATATGCTTTATAATTTAAGAAGAAAACATACCAATTCTGATAATTCGCAGAAACAAATATGGACAAATGAAAAAAAACAACATTATATTTCTATTTTTGGGGGATAGATCCGTGGATACACTAGCGGATCCAGGATTTAATTTTGGGGGGGGGGGCTTCAGCCCGGAAGCTTTTTTTTCATAAAAATAACGATAATTACGTTGGAAAAACAGAAAGATACAAACTACCTATATGAAATGGTGTTTAAGTGATTCTTGAAGCCCTGCTAAATGTAATTAAACGAGCAATAATACTTTAAGACATAATTTTTTTATATTTCTTACCATAAAACATGGTTACATTTTACCATTTTGGGGGGGGCTTCAGCCCGAAAGCCCCCCCCCCGTAAATCCGCCTGTGCGTGGATACGCCAGTGACTTAGTCTAATAATGAAACGACATCTGACCTTTCACTACGCCGGGATAAAAAAGTTGTGGTTTATTCTCGATGTTAACCACATTCTCTTCCTACAGACTGCTAATAGTTTTTTTTTTTTTTTCAAGAAAGGTAATAATGCGACTGGTTTTTCTTTTTGATTCAACTGTTAGTATGGTTTGATTAAATGTGATTTGTCGACGTAATATAATACATTTTGTTCTAATAATAATATTAATTCAAAAAGCTAGGTAATGATATGTTTTTGTTATTTTTTTTTTTTTTTACGAATTGACTAGCTAAAGATCACACAAATATCTTCTCTATCCATTAACTTCTCCTCTTCCTTTATTTTCCATTGCCTTTTCATTCTTATAGATAAATATTATCGATTTTTTTTTTATGTATTTGATTATTTAGGTGAGAAATTCCTACAGCAAACAAACAATAAATTACTTTAATTAAAAACTCGTAAACGTTTCGCCAATTTCAGGAATCAAGTTGGCTATATCTTCCTATCAACTTACCATATATTCAAGTTATTAATTTATTTTTATTTTCGTGAAATTATTGTTTAAGAATGGTATTAGGTAATAATAAATTATCAATTTTTTTTCTCAAAATAATTGATGAAAATAAATTTCAACGCTACATAATAATATAATCAAACTATTTAAAATGATAATCGTATAATCAATAAGTATAAATCAACGAAATAATACTCATTAAAAAACATATATAATATCTAATCTAATTGAGATTGAAAATTAAGGATCCAAATTATGATGTTTTCCATGTATTATTTTGTAAGTATTTATTCTTACGAACGATATGTTTAGTAATTGCTACAAAAGTTAATGTTTAGTTTTAGTACTGAAGATGGCCGAAGTTATTGAATAATTTAATGAACTTTAAATGGATACATTTATAAATTTTAATTGAGATATTTCGAGAAAAAAAAACGCATATCTTCTATTTTATTTATTTTTATCAAAATTCTATTTGTAGTTTTACTTATAATTTATATGTCAAGATTGCTATAGAAGCGTGTCAGACTTGTAGATTATATTTAGAAAAGTTGGATTTTTTACGAACCTTTACCTTATTCGTTACATAAAAATATCATTAAAGGGTTCATTTTTAAAATTTTGGTAATATTAATTTAAAATTTGACTAAAAATTTTTTTAACGATTTTTATTTGGAAAAAAAATAATATATATTCTTCCACAATCAAGGTCATTTTGTATTATGGCTGTATGTTTACATGTATACAATTAACATAAGGATTGAAAAAGATAAAATAAATAAATAATAATGATAGAAAGGGGTAAAAAAGACATTTAATCAAAAATAAAAACGAAAAAAAAAACTTATGAAAAGAAAAAATACATTAAGAGAATTATAAAAAATCTTATTAAATACTTGTCACACATTCATACCTAAATACAATATTTACATTCAGCCCGAGAAATCCTAAACCATAATGTGAAAGGTAAACCAGGGCTCAAAGAAATCCCTGCGGTTCTCTCCCAGCCACCTCACTGGTATTGAAAGCCAGATAAGTGACTGATAACTATAAAATGTTCCTTGATTGAAGTATTAAATATATTTTTAGAGGCACTAAAAGATAGTTATTTTTTAACTTTTTTTAATGGCCTAACATACTTGAATTAAAATCTTTTAAAAAAAAAGAAGATAATTTTCGTTAAAATATTTCAACGAATTGTATCTTTGACATTGACATCATTACAGAAATAAAAAAGATATCGTAATTACCCGCAGCAACAGCGAAAAGGTACTCACTATTTTCTTTGTTTTTCAACTCATTAATTAGTGAAAATTTAAATTGTAAAATACTTGTAAAAATAAGTAGTTATTTATAATTTGGCATAGATTCATTACATTCTAATGCTCATTGATTTTTATTTACGTAATTTTTCATTATTGCTACAATTTTTTTAATTCATGTTAAATTTAGATTCGCAAATCTTATTGAATCTTTTTGTATTTTTTTTTTACAAAAATATGTTTATAAAACATCGTCGACAGTCACAGTACACAGTATTTTCCTATATAGAGTAGGCAAAGAATTAATTTACTTGATTTTCTGAAAATGGTCTCTTGGAATATTTTCAAATAGTACGTTGCAAGTAGTTTCTTTAAATATTCTCGTATCATTAAAATTCGCCGCTCGCACATTTAATATTATTATATTCCTTTATTTAAAAATATATTAATAATAAATAATAATAAAATATTTAATTTTAAAAGAAAAAAGTCGAAATTTCTCTTTTAATTGCATAGAGGTACTTATATTATTTTAATTTCACGCCTGATTGTTGCGTGCGAGTCTAAACAATTGTAAATAATAATTAAAAAATAAAACAAAGCCATGTACAGCTACCATCAAATGTTGTAGAAACTTTTATAATAGCAATTCTTATAAGAAGAATAAAGTAAAGCTGAAATATGTTTCAAAGTACAGTAAACCCCTGCTTAACCAGCTCTGTGGATTAACGATAGAAATGAATACATTTTACTGTGTTAAATTTTTGCAGTATTTACAGTGTCGTCAAAACTGAATCTTTCAAATTAAATCTCATTAAAATACAAAAGAGAAAGTTGGCTGTATTTATTTTTAAATGTATTTTTATATTTACGTAATGTACTATTTATAATATATTGGAGATTTTTCTGACTTCTGAGCTACCTGGCTTTCGCGCTTAACCGACGATTCCTTGGTCCCGATAAAGACGGATGAAAGAGGTTCTGCTGAAGGGGGTGCCCATCCCCCCAAGGTCGACGGCGCAAAAACCTATCTCCCCCTCTCTAGATATTTTTTTGCCTCCCTCTTCTTAAGAACAGAGCAAGCGAAGGCAGAATTAGAAAAATCGTAGATCACATACAATTACACTTGCTGCGGTATGTTCCATGATTTCTCCATGTTCCTTTGTCTGAAATTTTTCATTTTGAAAATTCATTACCCCGTCGAAATGTGCCCCTTTCAAAGACTCAAAAACCTATTAAAATGTGTCCCCATCAATCCCCCCCTTTTTTCTTAAGAGACCTTTAAGGAATATTTTAATATCATGTTATATAGTTTCTTTTTTTTTTTTCTTCTACCTTAATTATAGTTATATACAAAAAAAAAAAAAAAAAAGAAGAAGCTCCCTAAAATTAAATCCTGGATCCGCTGGATTTATTATTATTTTTTAAATCGTAATTTAGTGGTAAATGTCTCTTAATAGCGTACCCTAAAAAGACATGGTATTACAAAAATTTTAAAATAGTTCTAACTCTATACAAAGATAATGTCATTCATGCTACCTGACAAATACTTAATTACAATTTAAATTTATATATTAGGGAACCAGAAAGTAATGTCGTTTTCTTACATTCAATTCATTAACATAAATTTTTAACGAGTTTTTACTTTTAATCGATGATGTAAGCACCCTCGTTATCAACAACCTTTTGCCATCTCCTTTTCAATTATTCAATGCCGTACAGGTAAAATATCAAAAGTATAACGCAATGAATCGTAAATATGCACATTATTATTGACCAATTCACTGACCCAATCCTATCTTTAGACCATTATATGAAACGGCCTTGTCATCTTTTTTTTTTCACCTTGCTTCAAGAATTAGCCGTTTTATTACCTCATAAATAAAGGATTATAAGGATCGTTTCGCAAGATTTTATGAATTAACCCAATTTCAAAATCGAATAAACATCAAAGTAAGTCAACAGTGTATTTGTGTTTATTAAGCACTATGCAGTAACTGTTGAGGTATTGTTTCAGAATTTCAATATTTTTATGGCTAAAGACGGCTCGTGCACAGGTACCCATTATCCTCCGTTGTAATTGAACTGAGTTCAGTGGGAGGGATTCCCATTTTCTATCATCGTTATTTGAAAACTCATTAAATCAATATTGAAATTTATTCTGGCTGTAAGATGGTATCGTTCATCGGTGATTTAATTTTTAACAGTGATTACTTAAAGCGTTTCAGAAATAGCTTATTACTGTATATGTGTAAGGAGAACTAGAAAGTAATGTCGTTTTCTTACATTAAATTCCTTAACATAAATTTTCAACTAGCTTTTATTTTTAATCAATGGTGTAATCACCCTCGTCGACAACCATTTGCCATCTTGTTTGCAAATTTTCAATGGCAGATCGATAAAAATCAATTGGTTTTTGACCAACATATATATGGAGATTTTGGATATTATCCAAATTTGCAAATTTTTCACCACTTAAAAAGTGATGAAGCGATCGGAATAAATGGAGATCCGATGGTGCAACATCGGGCGAGTGGGTGAGGTAGTACCTCCCAACCAATTCATTAATTTTTTCCAGGGTTCATCTTGCGCAGTGCAGTATTCCATTATCGTGTTGCAGAATTGCAGGTCTGCATTCAGAATTTGTTCAGGTTTTAGTTCTTCAAAATGAACAACGTCGCGAATACTCCACCAAACACACAAACGAGCCTTTTTAGGGTATAAACCTAACTTAGCAGTATTTCGTGGCGATTCATTTCGAGAGAGTCACTGCCTTTTGCGTTATGGATTATCATAGAGGGCCCATTTTTCATCTCCGGTGATCAAGCGATCTAAAAGCGCTTCTGTATTGTGCCAGTATGCCAGTATTCCTAAACGGCAGGTAAGTTATATGAGGCTTTCCCAATCTGCTGCAAATGTTTTTGGATGGTCCATTAAGGTTGGTTAAGACTAATTAACAATTCCTCGATTTTCTGACACGGGTTTGCTTCCACTTCCGCCCTTAACGCCTTAATTGTCTAGCGTTATTGGTCGTCTTGATCGATACCACAGGCGGATTTACAGAGGGAGCTTTCGGGTTGAAGTCCTCCCCCCCCAAAATGGTAAAATGTAACCATGTTTTATGGTAAAAAATATTAAAAAATTATGTCTTAAAATATTAATGCTCGTTTAATTACATTTAATAGGACTTCAAGAATCACTTAAACACCGTTTCATATAGGTAGTTTTTACATATAGTAGTTTCTTTCTGTTTTTCGAAAGTAATTATCGTTATAGATATGAAAAAAAAAAACATCCAGCTGAAGCCCCCACCCAAAAATTAAATCCTGAATCCGCTAGTGATCGATACGAGTCGGTAAGATCAAAATTACCGGATTTGAACTTGGAAAACCACCCTTAGCGTTTACCAACTTTTAATGCATTCGGATTCGCAAATGTTTTTGGCAGCGACTGTTACTAAACTTTCGTAACTCAAAAATCGTAGAATGCCGGATATGTATCTCTTCTTGTATTTGGCTGGCCAATTCACGCAAAATTAAAAAAAATTTTTTTTACTATTTTCAGTTAAACAAGTCACTATAACCTTAGAATGTCATTGTCACGACTGAGATGTACACATTGAGCTGAAAAATGACAATAAAATAAAGACACCCAGAAACGACATTACCTTTCGGTTCCCCTAATATATACAATAGTCATAATATAATAATATATGTTATGTAATAATAATAATAATTCTTCGATATATATATAAAGGTATTTTAATACAAATGAAGGAAAATGCTTTTTCACAACCACAAAAATTGTAATAATTTCGAGAAGAATCGGCCGATCCACACGAAAACTAATAGGGATTTAGAGTCCTTCATACTGCACGAAATGCTACAAACCTGACCACCGTTAACAAATTGGAGCCAAAAATACAAAATAAAAATATTTGAGGAGTTCTTGTTAATTTCTACCTTATGAGTTAATACAATTTATGAAAGATTAATAAATCAGCTTTCTGCTGGTTGTACTGAAGTTGAAAGTTTTCCTGAGAAGTTATAAATGCTATAGTTAATGACCGGGAAAAATATCCTCATTTTTTTTATTTACATAAAAATTGGTATTTAAGATTTTTCAATACTAATGATGGACCTAACTCCAATAGTTATTAGCTGTATTCCATTCTTCATCAATACCAATATAATGCCGATGTAGCGCATCATGCCGTTTCGAGGATTCATCCTTAATTCCAGATTACGCCATTGTTATAATGACAATAGGTCACAGAGCTTAACTCCTTAAATGGTCATCCTTCACCCTATCTAGATCCTCCTGACCTTTCTGTCCAGAATCGGCTCATACTTAAAGGACACGCCCTCTAAGGTCAACCATAATTCCTCTTACCATTCCCTTGCCAGTGGCGTACCTGGGGAGGGGGGGCAGGCGAGGGGGCAGTCCGCCCCATTCCCACTTACCAGAGAAGCTTCAAAGCAATTTTTGTTTTTTATCTGAATGACTTGCTTCATTGAAAAAAAAAAATTTCTTTCGAAGTAATTATGGTTTTATATATATATATATATATATATATATATATATATATATATATATATATATATATATATATATATATATATATATATATATATATATATATATAAGCTTTCGAGCTTATATATATATGAGCTGAAGCTCCTCCCCGCAAAAAAAATTAAATCCTGGATTCGCTACTACACTAAACAACGCAAAGATCCTAAGAATACATAGTTTTCAATACACGGATTGAATTTGATTGATATTTATTCATTAATTTTTTTTTCGGAATGCCCTGCTGATTCATAATCCGGAAGCTAATGAATGAATGAAAGAAATTGTCAAAAAAGAAGAAAAAAATAAATAAAATATAAAAATAATACATATATATATATATATATATATATATGTATGTATAAAAAAATATTGTATACTATGCTCATATATATTGTTAATACTGTATATTTGTATATTAGTTTTAAAAAATTGTCTATAATGATTAATAAGTATGCTGTGTTTGAAGCAATCCAATATAATTGGGCAGCACACTTTTACGGAAATAAAGTAATCCTCTCTCTCTAGTTGGCTAAATATTCAACTAATGACCGAAATATATAAACATGGCGTAACAATAATTTTTTTTTTTTAATTTGGAAATTTTTTTTGTTATGGCTGCTAAAAAAATATCGTCATCCGTGCCGAACATATTTCCAACGATATATTCCTTAACGGAATCTGACTTCTGTTTACTCAAGGCTGGACTGTTTGAGACTAATTGATGAACTAATTTGTTGATTAATCACTCGTTCACTGCTAACAGTTCAGCTTCAACAAACAAATTATTGTCTATAAATACCAAGGTTCTGTCTAGTTCTGTGTGAATATTACAAAAGTGACAGGGGCCTGGTCAAAAACAAATCTCTCAAGAGGAATGAGGGAAATTTTGGAAACTTCTTTCAAGTATAGGTATTCCTCTTTTGGTAATTAGTCCCAAAATGTTGAAATATCAACAATCGACCTGTAGCAGTCAATCGGTTTTTTTTTTTTAGAAATTTGCTTATATTTATTTTTTTTTAAAACCTGTCCCACTACAACCCATGAAGGGTCTTGGGTTCAATAATATTTAAGTAAAGCACTGTTCCAAGGCCCAACGGTTGTGCAGGGAGGAGATCTGTGCAGGATCACGTTCACCCGCCAGGTTTTCCCCTTAATTAATTATTTTAATTAAGGGTACCCACTTTTTGGAGGCTTGCTCTCCTTATCAGCCTAACTTTTTAATTAAGTTAATGAATACATTATAGTTTTCGTTTATGAATTTTTCATTTTTCAACTTAAATTATTTACTAAATATACATTAGAAGCTTTAAGTTCTCTAGTTGTAATCGTATTTTTTATCATTATTATTCATTAATAATATCATTATTACTTATTTCTATCATAAAGAAATACTAGTAAATATAATAGAATAAATTCAAGTAAAACTATATTTAGTGCCAGTTTAACTTAGACAGCTTGTAATGAGCCCCCCCAAAAAAAAAAAAAAAAAATATATATATATATATATATATATATGAGAATAATTAATTTTTCTCTACTAATAATGCAACTGAATTAGAGATTCAACGAATGAAATGCATTTTAAACGCTCCTAAACATTTTCAGTAGTGATTTTATATGAAATTAATTGATATAACTAGTTTCTCTTAATGTTCATTTGATTCTTTTGACAATTATATCACCGTTAGTTTCATCCTAGTATCTATACATGTTCTTAATTGCACTTATTAACATATAGAACATAAGGAAAAATCCGTGTTCACCTTCACACCTAAATGGACATTTCCCTTGAAATGTTCATTATTTTTAATAATATAAGAAATGCGGTGTATACATAAAGTAAATAAACTAGTTTCCTTGTTTTATTAATTTCCATTTTATATTGATTTTTTTAATCCTTGTACAATTATCATTTCAATGCAACTATGATAATTAGGGAACATATACGAACACCATAATGTATTGGCGTTTTTTAATTTAACTGTGTTAATATTACAGCTATTAAAAATTGAGAAATAAAAGTTTTAAATTAGACGAGAGCGTTATGGTTTAAAAATAAAATCGGTATTTTGTTTTTAGGCCCCTCAAAAACTACTATAGAGAAGCCCTACCATAAGGGATTTTTTTTTTATTAATTTTAAAAATCATACTCAATAACATTATTTTAAAATGAGACGTGAATGTCATCTTTTCAAAAAATAACTGACTCTTATTTTATTTTATTTTTTTAAAGTTATAAAAAATATTTCCGCTCTTGAAATAAATTAAACGGTGATAAATTAGTTAAAGGTGGACAATACAAGAGTGATACATTTTATTAAGAGTAAACACATGTAATTCGCATCAGAAGTGAAATGGATGGGTAATTATGAATAAAAAATCTTTAGATTTTGAAATATGTAAAATTTTTAAATATGATTGTAAATAGGAGAAATTTCTTGAAAACTTGAAAATGGCTCGACGAGCCGAAACGTCGTAATAAGATGTTGTAGTCATTAAGTTGACCAAATTAAAAATTGGTGTAAAGTGGCTTAAAATAAATAATTTGGAAAATAAATATTATGCACCGAAGTAGAAGAGAGAAATATTGAGTAAATTAAACGGTGATAATAAAACAAATACTTACAAACAGAAATAAATTAAACGGTAGATATAATAAATAAATATGTACAAGTAAGTTTTTACCAGCTTTTACAAACTGAAACTGAAGATTCCAATTGTCTTTAGCGTTAACATAGTTTTAAACAAGAGTATGATCTATTACAAAAATTCATAAAAAGAAATATAGAGAAAAAAAAAAAGAAGCATTCCAATCCTTTGGTTGTTCAGGTGAAAAATCCTCGGCAATAGACACTTAAAGCGAAACTTCCAACATAACTGTGAACCACAGCTTTAATTCTAATGATGGATCTCTGCAAATGGGTTTAATTGTAGGCGAATTCATTCTTTTATCGATTTTTTTTTTATTTACAGTCAATTAGTTAAATATTCATGAAAAATTTAGGAAATTCCTACAGGGTATATTGCATCAGTAATTGAACCCTCCAGTTTTGTTTCTTTTTTAGGTCAACCGGTATTTTTAAATAATTAAAAAACGCAAAAATAAATTCTACACAGTTTTGAAATAAGAAATGGCAAATCATATATAAATGAATCAAAATTTCAAAAATCTTCTTAAGAAAAGTTGTAAGGAAACATCTGTGAAAGAAACACGCCAAGCCGCTATTGTGGCATATCACTTGAGGTTCAGGCACCACCCTCTTAATAGTTCTAGCTGCATACCTCTATGTATTTGCGCTGTATATAGGACGTTTAAAAAAAATCTTAATCCATAACTATAATAAAAATATTTTCAAGGATGAAAAAAATTAGCTCATAATAGAATAATCAAAATATAGCACTAAATATTTATTCAATTATACAATGTACAGTGAAAGAATTCCCAATCTGGTTTTGATGGATGTTCACCAGCGTTAATTCCTTAAGCACACGAAAAACAAACTAAATTAGGAAACTATTTAATAAACTTTTCGAAGAATGGTCATGAAATCACTAATCTGTTGTAACAATCATCAGCCTTTTGGAACATTAAGATTTCTGTGTAATTATTTTTTAACAACAAAGTCAAAGAATCATTCTTGATAATATGAGTGTTGTACGAGTGCGTCTTGAATATTGAACTTATACCGAGAAAACACATTTTTTTTTTTATTTTCTATTTCTTTAGTTTCTTTTATAAATCATTTTTATTTTTATCAGTTTCGTTCCAATCGGCGCCGCCCAGTGAGCAATTGTTCCATTCTGGGAGGATAAAAATAGACAAAAATTACAATGTTTTAAAGGATTAGTAATAATTTGTAACAAGTAGCGCGCAGATCAACCGCCCCCCCCCTCTTTTATTATAAAATATTGTCATGTGGGCATAAGAAATGTGTATTTTTTTTTTTGTAAAATAAATACCTTTGATATGTTCCACGACGCATGTAGAGACGGTGGGAGGTAAAACATGATTTTTTTTTTTAATTGATAAAATATGCTGGGGAGGATTGTTCGAGGAACAAATTAAAAAAATTGTGGTTTCTCTTCGGTTTCTACACCAGAAATCGCTTGAAAGAAGCTAATCATTTGCATATACGCTTTCAAACCTTGAATTTCTTGGTTTGCGGAGCTTTTTCAAACCAACTGAGTTTGAATATTATTCAGTCGCCCTTCTTAGAAAACAACCATCGACCTCAAAGTTAGAATTATTTAACCACTTATACTAATAGTACTGATGTTATTATTTCTTTTATGTTACTGTGATTTTGTGACTGACTCTGTTCAGAGTAAACTTAGTACACTTACTTAAAATTTTAATTTTATTGAACAACTACCGCTGCTTCGCTTGTTCAATAAATAGAGAATTTCAAAAAATTGAATGAACAATTTATGTATTATTTTATGTTGGTTAATACCTAGCATATTTCAAAGATATATTTGAAATATCTATGAAATATGACTTATTCAGAAGTCCAATAAATATAGTTTTTCATTTCTGCGTTCACCATAATTTTAATAATACAGTTTGAACAAATACAGTAAATAAATGAATAATACAGTCATAAATGAACAAATATACAATGGAAAAGTACTACTTATAATACATATTTATTTTCCTCTTTGCTGAAAACTCACTGCTAAAGACAAATCTCTTCAATGTGATTTTTATTATTTTCTTTAGAAATTGTCATTAAAAAAAAAGATAGTATAAAAATAATGAAATATTTAGCAGTGATATTTAGAAAGTATTAAAAATAGGGATACGACCATGAAACATCAACTAATAAAAATATATGTATTATGTATAATTATAAACTATAAATTTGAAATTTACTTTTTACAATACTATAATTTAACTTTTTTTTTTTTATGGAGCAGTTCTTCAAAAATGATACCAGTTATTAAGAAACTGAGTGGGCTGTACAACTGGTATGTGTTAGTGATTCTAACATTGGGTTATCTAACTGCTGAGCTGGGACATTTTTTGATTGGTGTAACTTCCAAAGCTACAGCAATAGATGTGCCCTATGGAGACATAGCATGTCAACTGAATAAAACAGAACCGCATTTTAACTGGACTCTTTCTGAAGCCTGTTCCAATGCTTTAAATCATTCTGCGTAAGTTGGATACAAAAATCATATTTAACATTCAGTAGATGAAATTTAAACAATTACTAGTCAACAACATTTATGTGCGATAATTATATTCATTGATAAAATCATTATAACATTATTAACAGCCGAGTTATCCTCGATATCATTGTAGTTTTTTTGGTACATAAAATGATTCATTAATGAAATTTAACAATATGAATTTATAGATGTGTTGAACTAACACTAGAAGATGGTGAAAGGTATTGTGAATGGAATAGAAATGGTCTCGGAATTGAATATCAAGTATTAGCAGGACCAAGCTTTATTGCTGTATATACAGTGGCAGGTGTATTTCTTGGTATTGCAGCAGATAAATATAAAAGGTAAAGTAAAAGTGCACCTTATTATTATTTATTTAATTTTTAATATATTTAATTTGTTACATAAATAAATTAAGCAAGTTTTTAAAATAAAAATATTATAGAGTAAAATAAAGAAATATTATCTCTTTTAATATGTTATATTAATTTTATTGTAGAGTTCCAATGCTAGCAGTATGTGTATTTATATGTGGAGCCTCGGTTACTCTTATTGGAGCTACACAGCAATATTGGCAACTAATCTTACTAAGGATGATATTTGCTGCAGGGTAAATGACAATAAGTTATTGATTAGTACCTAATTAATGTTAACAAAGTTCAAAAATTTTGTGCGGTTTGTGCATCACACAACTTTCATTTAATACTGCAGTTTTGGTAGAAATAATTTTCAATAAATGACTAACTCACAGAACATTACCTTAAATGGGGTAAAAAAAAAGTTATATCAAACATAAATTCGATATTGTCAGTAGAATGGTTATAATAACCAATCCATGTTTATATAATGATAACAAATAAACAATCAGTTAATAGTGAACCAGTTAGAATACATTTATTTAGTTTCATTACTTCTTTTTAATTTATTATGTCTTGAACAAATCATTAATAAGGTTTTAAAATTAAAATAATAAATCATGTATCTAATTTAAGCTCCAATATAATTAAATCCCAGAGTATTAAACTTAATCATTCATCCTTAGGTTATTAAGAATTCAGTAGTTACATAGGTTGATGGATTTAAAAATGTTACATTTAACATTTTAACAAAATCGTTCAATAAATTCATTAAAAAAAATGTTTTTTAATTTTAATTTGATCATTTATTTGACCAACAAAGGATCCATTATCAGTAAAATGATATTTTTACAACTATGAAACATGAAAATTAATTATTTTATGAAGTAAATAATCCTCCTTTAATAATTTAGTATGCATTATCCCAGTCCTTATAAATATGATAAATAATATATAAACTATATTATTATAATATAAACTTGATAAATAATAGTGTTATGAAAGGTAACAATAATTTTTTTAGAGTAAATAATCATCTTTAAACTTATTTAGTATGAAATACCACACTATTTATAAATACTTGCCAACTCTATACAAAATTTGTTATGAAAAATATAAATGATGTTATAGCTTGTGACTAATTTAAACAGCAAAATTATTAAATAATCTAAGTTCTATCCAAAATGTTTAATTTAAGTATCCATAAAAAAATTAAGAGGCTAACAAAAATAATATTTTAGGGAAGCTGCACTTAATCCAATGTCTACAGGTATATTATCAGACATGTTTCCAGAGGTAAGCAACCAAGAATTAATTATAATAGTTTAAACTTATTTTAGGCATTTGATCTAATTCTATAAAATACATAAGAAAATTGAATACAATATACATTACAGAAATATTAATAATAAAATATAAAAACTTAAATAAGAAATTATCTTGGAAATTTCAGGACCTAAGAGGATTAGTTATGTCAATCTTTAATTGGGGTATATATGGTGGTATTGGGCTATCTTTCCCTGTTGGCAGATACATTACAGAATTAAATGCTTGGGATCTGGTAAGTAATACTTTTTCAAACATTTATTTTACTATTAATTGATGTACAAAAAAAAATCGCATAAATAAACTAGTACAAATTTATTTACTTCATTAATAAATTTTATATCTTCAGGGCTGGCGTTTGGCATACTATGGAAGTGGAGTATTTGCTCTCATAATTGGTTTGCTAAGTGCAACAACACTAAAAGAACCATCTCGTACAACAATTGGAGAAGAGCAAGAAGAAAATCAAACAGCAGATGAAAAAAAACAAAAGGAGACGCCATGGAAGGTTATGCTCCAACCAAGATTTATAATGTTATGCATTGCTGCATCAATTAGACATACAGGTAAAATTTTAATTAAATAAAACTTATATAAGTGTCTATTAACGTAAGAAATATAAGTGTCTAACATCCATTATAGTATACCTTCTGTATAACTGCAACAAATATTATAGATAATAGAAAAGTGCGCATTTCCATTCCCATATATATACTAACTTTTATTGGAATTTTCTCTTTCAGGCGGTCTTTGTTTTGCTTACAACTGTGATCAGTTCTACAGAGATACTTTCCCTCATGTTGACCTAGGAGCCTGGTTGTTTTTTGTAACATTTGTAATTGGTGGAGTAGGTGTATTGGCTGGAGGATATGCATCAGACAAAATTGTTGCAAACATGGGCATAAAATCACGAGTTGCTGTACTTGCTATCAGTCAGGTATATTTTATAAAAAATAAAATAACTTTAAAATTTTTAAAATGATTTTTAACCTGAAACAACTATACATATTGTATTAATTAAATTACATAACATTTTAGTACAGAAAGTTTTAAACAAATGCTACAAGTTATAAATCAAGTATTTAATGAAATTTAATTTCTAAGAAGAATTCTTTGTTTTAGCTTATATCTACACCTTTCGCATTTGGAAGCATATATATGGGACCAGTAGGAGCTATGATAACACTTGCCATCTCATATCTCTTCGGTAATAATTTCTATTTTATTGTCAAATTAAAATTATATTAGCAAAATTTCTTGAAATTCAATGTAGTAAAGCAATATTTGTAAATGTGACATTCTAAAACTATCTTTTAATGCCATCTGCTGCTTTAAAAAGCTGTTTTTATTATTTGTAACATGTTGCCTTACCTTTGGTATGAATGATGGGATAAATAAAAAATCATAGTTTTGATACCACCTTAACTGGAATGATTATAAATTTAAATTATTGGTAATGTTTATGTTTAAAGTTTTTTTGGACTGCAAATTGCTTGAACCACTTGCAAAACTACCATTTTTGAATTGCCCTATTATTACTTCCAGAAGGCAATATGTTGAAATAAATTATAATTATAATTTATAATTACCTATCAACACTAATGCAGATAATCATTATTATGAAAACAAACAGAGGAATGATGTTTGAATTTACAATTCAAATAAGTATGAAAAAAAAATCCCACTTTCTCTTTCTATAAAATAGAGTAACAATATTACATCTTGGATGACTTTGGTGCAATGTTGATTTTTAAATTAAAATGTTTCTAGCAGTCTTAAAAGTATAGAGAACTAGGCTATTCTGGCTAGGCAAGACTGTCAGAAACATTTTAATTTAAAAATTGACATGGTACCAAAGTAACACTAAATGTAACATTGTCACCCCATTTCACAGTACATCTTTTACACAACTTCACCCAAAAATTTTTTCCTGCTAAATATAAAAAAATTATTTAAGTAAAACTTTCTACTTATACCATCACTTTTATTACCAGTTTAACATTTAATGACATTTTTCTCTAATATCTTTCAGCTGAGATGTGGTTTGGTATTTTATTTGCTGTACTAGTTGAGATAGTGCCACTTGCAGTAAGATCAACAACAGTAGGCGTTTTTCTTTTTGTAATGAACAATATTGGAGGAAACCTACCAATATTGATGGAACCAGTAAGAAAAGCAACGTCCTTCAGGGACTCATTAGCAATTTTTTATGCAGGAGCATACTTAATAAGTAAGATTTTTTTTTGTTATTCTATTTATTGAATAATAATACAATCAGCCACTTCTCATAAGTAAGAATAACAGTTTTTATTACAATTCTTAGAACAGTACCAGAAAACTAAATTAATATTTTATTATTTAATTTATGAATGTAAATAAATCCTTATCAATATCTTTCAGGAACTATGAATTCCATTAAATTCTTTATCTAAGGTTAATTATTTTGTGAATAAAACAATCAATTCACAAAAAAAATTATTGAAAATTTGATATTACCTTTTTAGCCTCAAATTATTATTATGTAAAAAAAGAAAAGTATAACTTAAAAGTTAAATTAAAATTAAGTTTAATTAAAAAGTAAAAAAGAAAACCAATTCATAGACATTTTTTTAAAGAAAATGTTTAAACACTAACATTTTATATTGCACAACTATTGAAATACTATAACTGAATAAAGTATAAGTAAACGAGATACTAAATTGTACTTAAATAGTTAAAAATTATGAATCACTCCATTGAACACTAAATACATGGTAAAACTTATGCACTACTATTGTATAACTTTCTAGTTTTACTAATATACTGATGGAGTATTTTACACTGTTACCCAGTGTAACCACTCTTCATTTTCCCCATACTCCATTGGTATATTAGTAAAGCTGGAAAGTTGTAATTACGTATTAGTTTTAATTCACCATTTATATAGTGTTCAATAATTTTCAAAAATTGCAAGTCTCTAGTTTCCTTATACTTCATTTAGCTATAATATTTAGACTTTCTAATCATTGGTCATTTTCACATCGTGTTTAAACATTATCTTAGAAAAAATTGTCTACAAATGATTTTTTTGCTTCTTTTATTGTAGGGCATGAATATGAGAACAATAATCTCAGAAAATCAACAAAATATGGTTAAATAGTTATTGAGATTGAACCTGAAGATTATATATTATATAATATTTGTTTTGTTTTTTTACAGGTTCAATACTGTTTGGTATCACAGCTTTAATGATGGGTAAGGGAAAACAAGCAAAATCAAATCCAGCACAAAATATGGCAGGTGTTGAAAATGGTGGATTTTCAATCACTGAGCAAATAGGAAGTCAATCTGAAATTAACAAAGTCACTGCTAGCCACTATTTATAAAATTTCATATGTACAAAAGTCAGTCAAATTAAGCATAATGCATACTATAAAATAGTATGTTTTATTACTTAAATGATTGAAGAGTAAGTCATTATTTTCTAATGGCTGGCAAATCTCAATACTTAATTTATTGATTAATTTAACTATGAGGTTTGAACATTTGTTCCAGAATGAATTGTATGATAAGCGTTAAAAGTTGTGGGAGAAGTTATTAGAATGTATATACTGAAAATTTATAATTGATTAGACAAATATAATTCAGATTGGACAAATGAGCAATTTAACCTCACTAGATAATTAAATTTTATTTATATTTATCTATCTATCTATCAATATTAATGTGTGTGTGTATATATATATATATATATATATATATATATATATATATATATATATATATATATATATATATATATATATATATATATATATATATATAATATATATATATATATATATATATATATATATATGCATGCATGTGTGAATGTACTGTATTTTAAAGGGAAAGTAATGAGGGACATTCCTTACTTGTATTTAAGTATTAGTGTTGATATTATTTGATTGTTCCTCATTGATATTTTCTTTAATAACCAATTAGACTGTGATAACTTTAGGCGTATCTAAGACCATTTACAACTAAGCAATTAATTAAATGGAAAAAGTTGTGATAAGGTGTCTATTAAGTATGCTTTAAAGAGTGGAAATTGTATCATTGCCATTTTTAAAGATAAGGAATTAAGATAAAATAATTTTGTTACCTTTACAGCCTCTATTAATATATGGCCGAGGTATAAAATAATTGTGATTTTTTAAAAGATAACTGTGTTAATAATACCAACATGTCTATTGCTTAAAGCACTTATTGAAATAAAATAGCACAAATAGGAAAAGTGGTGTATACTTTTGGAAATAAGACCAAAAATAAAACTGAAGAATAAACAAACATAATAATTTTATTTTATTATGAGTTTAATTTAGTCAAGTGGCATTGTTTCAGGTAGTTGTATGTAGAATATAATTGTGTAAATTAACACACAGTATTACTGTAATTACAAAGTACTTGTTTCTTTTTTTATAATATACATTTTTTACAAATAAGTGTATTTTATTTCTGATAAACCATTACAAAATTTGATATTTTCTAATGAGAGAGAATAAACAAATTTTTTAAATGAGAATTCATTATTTTTTTCAAATGATTCAATTCCAATCCCATATAAAACAAATATTTTAACTGTTACTAAATTAAATGATTAAAAAAAAATACTAATGTACACAAAAATACCCATACTTCCATTCATCTATATCAAACTTTATTAAAAATATAATTCTAATCAATGAAATGTATTTTAAGTTGTGTGCTGCTTAAAATAATATAATATAAATCTAAAAAATCAAATTAAAGCTATTACCACTTTAGTAGAAAATAGGAAAAAAAATCATGGATAAAAAATAAATTATGTTTACAATTACTATTGGAAAAAAAAATACTTTATTGTCATTATAAAAATACAGATGTTGTTACAATGGTTTTTATCGATTGGCCACTAATGGAAAAGATATTTAAAAATTTTTATTAATTAATACATTTATTAAATTCAGAACAATTAATTTAGTATTGCCACAAATACCTTAAAGTATCCACATTCAAATATCCATCTGATTATATTATAGATATTGCCTATAACATAATCAATAACTTAAAATATTAATAAGAGTAAATTAATGTTGCCTAGTAAATTATTTGTCTAATAACAGGAATCTATCATTTAAATAATTTAATACTTAAAACAAAAAATATTAGAAATCTTAGTACAAATAGGAATTTGAGTAGAAAATAGGATTAATTAATTAATAAAAATAAAATAAAGCACAAAGATAAATCACATACATAACAGATTTTGGCTGTTCAGTCAGTGAATGCTAGTGAGAGATGGGGATTGCCTCATCATGTAACCCTGCTAGACCAACCTGTTAAGGCCCAATGTTTTTCTTACCAATAAAATAAACTATAGCTAAGATAAAGGAACATATATGACTGTAAATCATCATTAATTTTCTAAATTTTATGAACTCTCACATTATTTAGAAGAAATTTTAACTGATGCAAATATTAAAATAACATTATTGCATATTAGATACCAATATTTAATTTAAAGCTAATAATACCAAGTGAAATGAGATTAAATATCACAGATGCAAATGCTTTTCAGTCATCAAATGAACATAAAATGAATACAAGTTAATTTAATTTATATTAGAAGAAATATTTAATTCAATGAAACATTGAAAGTTAAAACTTCTGCTAAAGAGATAGTTTGAATCGAAATAACTAACTCTTTAATTGAGCTACATAAAAGTTCATAAGTTAGAATTTAAAAATACATTTTAATAAGTGAATATACTAACAAAATAATCCACAATAAACAAAAAAGAATTCTTGCATATTTATCAGTATCATATTACAATTTATTTATGGAAATGTTTTTGTGTGAATACTTTTTAATAATGAATAATAATTGATTTCGTACACTAAACAAAATCCATTAGGTAATAATATCTATATAAAAAGTAATAAATATTTAGCAAATAATATTAACACATTTATGCACCATCTCTTTCAAACTCATGAATTACTAATAAACTCAATTTTATTAAGAAAAATAGAAGATAGATAGATATCTAAGGTAATAATGATGAAATGAAAATCCTTCAAGTAGCAAGTGCATACTGTACATTCACAAAACAAGAAAAAAACATTTTTTAATCACTAGTCATAATAAATATTATTTCTAAAATGCTGATGAAGAATGTAACTTACTATTTATATCAGCTGAATATAATTGATAACAAGATTTGAAAGAAATAACTAATTATTTTAAATAAGTTAAACATTAAAATAAGGGAATATTACAAATAGATAGAAATAAATCTTAATAGAAAAATGAAGAAACATACTTTAGAATCAGATAAATAACAATAATTCTAAACTTTAATCCGATAATAAAAATATTTAATGCATGATTAATAGTAACAACATTCTTACTAACGTAAAAAATAATTGAAGTATTAAATACCCTAATAATATTGTAAATAAAGTAAACAATACAATGAAATCTATAAAGCGAATTGTACACCAATTATTATACATATATTAGATAATTATAAAAATAATCTTGGTCATCACATAATAAATGAGTATTTGGAAAAGCTCTGATAATTAAAGAGGACTAAAAACAATTGAGAAACCCCCAATTTTTTTTATATTTTTTATAATAATAAATGATATCATAATTACAATAACTCATAATATTATAATTATAACATTACAATAATAACAAATTAAGGGAGTACAATACTATGATAGAGCCAGTTCTGAAATATGGCTGCCAGACCTGGACACTATTCAGCGCCCTAGAAAGAAGCATTGAAAGATTTGAGAGTAAGATAACCAGAGCGATCAGGGATTAGAGTATTACTACACGGAGGAGACAGACAAGTCAATCATTATCTCATGATATGACAGTAAGGGGGTTAAGATGGTTGAGTTATCTAGCTCAGAGCAATCCATCAGGAAGCCTTTACACAACAACAAATCCTTCAATATTAGGGAAGAGACCAAGTGGAAGGCCAAAAATCAAATGGATAGATGAAATCGACAAAGATGCAGTAAAACTGAAAGTGGATAACTGGAAAGAAATGGCCCCAGATAGACAGAGATGGAGAAGGCTGGTTAAAGCAGTAAAAGACTAACAAGTTCTGTGAATCCAACAAAAAAAAAATTAATAAATTAATTGGTCAATGTATGAAAAGAGAGTATATCATCTTCAATTTCAACCATAAAAAAAAAATGAAAAACAGAAATTCAATGAAATGAAATGAATGTTTAAATCTTATTTAATATAAGTTAATATTTTAACTTAAATCGTGAATACCATGATTAATGTTGCATTAATGATTAAACTACCAGAGCAGGACTCTGGCACCCAAGACAAGAAAAAATTACTGCACCCCATTATCTTATACCTCCACCCATCTTCTCCAACCATTAACTAAACTAAAGCAACCTCTGCCATTTTTTCATCATTCCAGTATTACCACTTACTTAAATATTAAATAAAACAAAACTTATCTGATAAATGACTTTTAAAATTTGGCTGAATAGAAACATCAAAATTAAGAACTTTATTAATTACAGTGTTCGGGATGAGTTTTGTCTTCTTTGACATGAAATAGTTTCTATTTAGGGTTCCATCGTCAACCAAAATTTGTGTTCACACATTTCTTTTATAACACTAATGTACTTTTCTTACGGAATAACCAAACTGTGAATATACCTCCATTTACTTACATGAATATAGAATAAGGATCAAATATAATTAATTAAGCAACAAGGAAATACATTAAGCAAAATTGTTTATATACTTTTTTATAGTTCAGTTTAAAAAAAAATTGAATATTCCATCAAAACTATTTAGCTATACCAAAGGATATCATTAAAAGTACTGAGAAAATAAATATATTTTTAGTAACATTATTGGTATGTATGCTGTTTTAAGTCTTATCATTCTTCCCATATCTTATCCAGTTTTTGCACAATTGAGTAAACTTGAAAAAGATAATTAGAAGATTATACCACTGAATTTCATGAAATATATTTTTATAATACTACAAATTTCAAGATCATTTGATGAGATAAAATGAAATTTTCTCAATTAAATTCGGGGGGGAGGGAAATACAACTAAATAGCATTGAATTTTTTTAATCATTAAAAGTTGTTTGAATTACATAAGTAACAATAATTTCTATGATGCTTAACTATTAGCAGCTATATGTTGATGATAGCTTTCTGCTAAAATAATAAAAGGCTTAAATCCCATGACATGACTTCTTTGTAGAATTGTAAAAAAAAAAATCATACTACTTTAATTCAAGAAACTTTGAACTATTAAGAAACACATAACAATAATGAACTAAAACGATGAAGAAAGAATAGAGCTGAATAACAGAACTTTATAGGTTCCTAATGAGTAACTGTTAAAACAATATGTAGGCTGATGATAATTTTGGATATGATGTTACATTAATAAGGTTTTTTTTTCTGGTTTCGTAATTAGATAAAGGATAACTACAAAATACTTTTTATTCCTAGTGATAATATTTCACTAAATTAATACTGTTCCATACAAGGTTCAAAGAAGAAGACATTTTTAATAAAGAATAAATGTGGCATCATAAATAAAAATAATGATAAAATTTTTTTTTTTTAATTTCTTACTCTTTAATAAAAATTTATAATAACATAAAATATTAATTTATTGAAGTACCAATTATGAAGCTTTGACTGGTACAATAAAATAGAATTATTTTTAGAAGTTAGGAACCAGATCATAGTTCATATTACAAGAAACATTAAACACAGACTAATTCATTAAAAAATATATATAAATGAGAAAATACAATTTGAAAACTAAAAAAATATGAAAAATAGTCAGTGTAAAACAGTAATAAATAAAAACAGAATAAGCAATTACCTCTAAAAAGTAGAGACAACCATAGACTCAAGAGGTAAGGAACTTTAAACATATGTTTTTTTTTTCAATTGGAAAAACAAAAGCAGTGGTTTCCGACAATATTTAAAACTTATGTTTGTTTTAATATTAAAATATCTTTGAAATATTAAGTTAGCCAGGTTAAGGAACTTTGAAGTGACATTAATTAATTAACTGTATAAACATGAATAATTTTTGGTATAAAAGGTAATCCCTTCATATCTGAAAGTAATTTTGTAAGATTTAAGCATTTACCTATCAATCTCATAATGATGGACAATCATTAAACAATCACTACTAAAACTCAAATGTTTGACAATAAAAATTAGTCACTATGCGAAAAAAGTAACTTCTCATAATAAAATTAAATAAAAGGTGTACTTGAACAAGAGTTTTGACTATGAGCAAACTGTCAGACACATTAACAGTACAGCTATTCCATTTCAAAAACTATACTGGATTTGTGGCTGAGTTTGCTGATAGAGAAAATTTGTGGTTTATTCTTTATATGATTTTAAAAAAAACTAATCAAGACTCAAATTTAATTATTACTCAAGCAAAATATTTTTTTTTAATTTCTAGTTTGCAATTATTAATTGAAAAATTAACAAGTTAAATGGATTAATTTAATATATCTTGATTAATGAATATTAACTAATAATCAGTTTTGAGAAGATAAGCTAAGTTCAAGAACTATTGCATTGAAAATTTATTACTTAGAATTATGGACTGCTGAACATAAAAAGTTTCCATCAGCTTAAAGAAAATCAGCATGGAAGGGCTTCATTCATGGTAAGATTCAACAATGATATGTAAAGTGGCTGCAAGCTAAATTCCTGTGTGGCCTAGTATAGAATTTAACAATAAATATACAGAATTAAAATCAACATTATAAACTCTGGCCTATGTTATTTAACATTTGAAAATTTGGATTTCTTTTTACTTTTATTTCAAAGAAAACTTATTTATGATTCTGCTTACTCAAAGCATATTTTTTTTATCATACTATCATAATATTAATACACAACTGTCCGCAACTACAATATTTCAGGATATGATCCCATAAAATACTTATGTCCTATATAGAGTAGACTATATATGTATATGTCTTTTAACTATTTTTTCCAATGAAAAGCAACAAATAAAAAAGAAAGAAAAAACTTAGAATAGAGGAAATATATAAATTCTGGATCTCTATTAAATTTTTCTTAAAAAAAGATTAAAAATTTCTACAGTCATAAATGTGTTTGGTATTAATAATAAGGCCATAAGAGGATGACCAGGTAAAAAAAATTGCCCCAAAAGTGGAGGGGCATTTTTAAAAATTTAATTTCTTTCAAAATGTAGAAATACTAACAATAAAATTGTAACTATCAATAAGTTATTTAGAATTTTGGTTATCTACTTTTACTTATTTTTTTTTAATGTTTGAGGAAATCAACTGTCCGACCTGGCTACACCTATGATAAGGCCTAAATAACCCAAATATTTAATGCCAATATTGTTAATAGTCTTGTTTTCATGATATCCTGATTTGTGATGACATCACAACAACTTTACATGCAGATTGCAATCACTATGATGCTATTAAATTTACCAGATGCAGAAAAAATTCCAGCTTTTTTCTAATGTAACATATAAAGAATGTAATATGTATATATATATATATATATATACATATATATATATCGAAAACTCTGTAAAGAAATAAATGATTTTCTTACTAATTGGTTCCATAATTACAAAGTATCCAAAAATAATTAATTGAAAATATGCAGTATAAAGAAATGTTAATAAATATTTAGCAAATAAATGTATAAAACCATAAATATTTCTATAATGTTATTTCAGTTTACATATATACACATTGGGTATTTTTTTTTTTTTTTTTGTGAGCTTTTTTACAGTGGACATATAAAGAACTATTTTAAAAATTTCTTGATACACACATATGCATAGATATATTTTTAATTGTATTTATATAAAGGATTTACTCCTGAAGCACTGTTCAATAAACCAAAGGAACCTTTGGTTTACTCTTTGTATGCTTAATTCTTAAAAACAAACTAATTTCAACTACACATATAAAACGAAAATTAAACATTTTAAATATTAGGTAAATCTGGCCTTTAATTTTACTACCTGGAAGTACTCAATTGAGTGAGAAATTTTTCATTAATAAAACTTTTTTAAAAAGTTAATAATAGAAACACTATCCTGAAGAAAAAAAATGTTTTACTTCAGTTAGGTGACATGAATGTAACATAAGAGGAAACAAAAAGTATTTGGAAAAAATAAACTGAAAACCAGTCAACATAAATAAGTACAAACATGAATGAGAAAAAAACTAAAGATCTAATAAATAATGAAACAATGAAAATTCTAAGCCTATTCCCACTACCAAATATCACAGCAAATGAATGACCCTTACTGGAACAGAAAATGTCCAAAATACAGACTTAGTACTTCCACTTATCTCCATCCTTTTCACCAAGACCTGAAATGTTTGAGAAAAAAACAATAAATGATTCTTTTCTATATGAGTAAATATTATCAACCTTTTTAAAAAAAACAAAAAACAAATTGAGTCCATTAAAGCCAGCCAATCACATAATCAATAACTCTACTATACCTTTATCTATCTCAAAACTTTTTTGAAGTCTCTTTTATTTGGAGGGAGGCATTTGTACAAAACAAATATAATGATAAAATTTAATTAATTTATCAAAAATTAGTTAAGTTAGGTTAAAAAAGGTCTGATTTTTTTTAAAATTGAGTATATTATAAATATATCTTAAAATTGGAAATTCATAATGTTAATAAAATTGAAACATCAGACTATTAAATTTTCATAATGAAATAATGTAAAATAAAATTTATCAATTTCTATTGTAAATTGTAAGAAACAAATTTATCAGGAAAATTTTTTTTGCTATCAGATAAATAAAATGCACTTATTGTGTAACTTTCCTGAATTAAAACAAACATTCAATTAAAGTAAAACCAAGCACTATTTTATTTCTTATTTGTTATCTGTATATGCTTAAAATTGGCTACATCACATGCTTTAAATGACGACTCATAAAATCGAGTTAATGAAAATGACTTCAATAATCAATCAATCTAGTTAAAAACAAATAAAATAATAAAAATCCTGGTTATACTGGTTTTATTTAATTAATTTACAATTTACTTAATTAGGTTTTGCTCTCACAGTTAATACATTAATATGGCATGATATCTTAAATACATCAGGCTACTTTTAATATTAGTATTCTGGATAATTGTAGAACAGAAACTTATTATGAGCTATAATTTATCAACTGAAAATAGTTATTTTTAAATTGAGTTTTATAATGTGAGAGGAAAAGGATACTTTAAAAACAATACAATTTCACCAGAACATTAAATTAAAATTGAAGTCTGTACTCATAGTAACATCTAACATAGAAACAAAAAAATAGCAGATAATTTCAAGATGAAATGAAATAAAAATATCATAAGAAGTAAAATTATGATGTAGAAGGTAATAACAAAATAATTAGTCAAAAGTACAAAAATGAAAAAAAAATAAAAAAATTGTGATTTGAAAAGGAAAAGCTCATTTATGAGATGAGTTAAGAATGTTGTTACTATAGAAAATAAATTTCTAATATGAAAATAATAAAAATAATACTCATGAGCATAAGGTAACAATACTTAAAAAAAAAAAGAAAAGAAATATTTTCATAAAATGTGTCTCAGTTTTTATAAAAGAAAAAATTACTCTATAAATATATAATTTAAGACTAGAATCAATTTACATAAAAATGTAATATTTTAACAAATTCATAAATTATGTAAAACAATTATTAAATGTATTGTATAATTACTCAAGTCGGGTTTTATAATTGTTACATTTGTACTTTAGGTAATATTTACATTTATATTGTAATTTCTTATTTTAATATAGAAAAAAGGGCTATTAATTACACTGTCACCTTTGTTTAGTGTAAATTTCTATTTTGTTTGATAATATGTGTAGGTGGTGGTTTTTTGCGGAGATGTGGGGTTTGTGGGTGGTTATAGTATTGGGGTTGGGGAGATATGAATGGAGTTTTAAAGATGGTTGGGTTGGGATTTGTAAGTGTCAATTTGGATGTTTTTGGTGGGGGGTGGGTAGTGGATGTCTGTTTGTTTTTTGGGTACTATTATGTATTGTGCGAGGGTGGGTGTGAGGGGTGCGTTTTGTTTGGAATTGTGGGTTGTTGGTATGATTGGGGGGTGTATATGGGTTTATCGCGGGGGGGGGTCTGTATTGATGTGAGATGTATTTTAATTACTGTCATCAGGGAGTGGTAATATTGTCATATGGCGTACTGGGTGTGTACATTGGTCTCATGGCAATTTGGTGGGTGATGTCTTATTATTGTAAGGTCTGAATGATTTATGTCTGTATGATTGTGGGGAGGTGTTGAGTATTTTCATCTTGTTTATAATACTTGCTTTTATGAGAGGTTGATAAAATTTTAATAAATCGATGTTAAAGATGGTATTTATTTGCTATCAGTATCATTGTAACAAACAAATTAAAAGAACCTACAAAAATCTCAAAAGGTAACAGGAACTTATAATTAAAATATTATTTATCTTCAAAACTAAATGTATCAAAAGATTCATTCCATTTGGTGTCACTGATTATATTTCTAGATAATTTGTCACGGCTGCGATTAATTTTTGTACTTTCTTCACAAAAGAAGTCATCGTCAAATGGATCATTATTACGTGCAAAAATATTAACAGATTCGGATTTCCTCAGGCTACTACTAGAGTCAGATCGTTTAATAGATCCATGAAGTTTAAACTCATTGCCTACTTGTTTTCTTTCATTGATATGTTGAGCATTATTAATATCAACTTGATCACAATCTGTCTGAATAAATTCTCTAGCCATGTCACAAGAGTTTGACTGGTCCCCTGTTGGTATTGATTTGTTAGTCATTGTTCTTACATTGATTTCTGGTTGAGTAGTACTAATGGGACGACGGATAGTATCACCTCTTGGTTGTTTAACATTTTCATTTGAATTTGGGAAAAAAACATCATCGCTACCTCTTTGGTCGCTTAATTCACTCGAAGCACTTCGACCACTGCATCTTCTAGCCTCTGGTGGAGTAAAATCATCTTCAAATGGAGACTGTTGGTAAGAACGGCTCACTTTTGCAGTTTCTTTATTATAATCTGAACTATGGATTGTTGGATTATTAAACTGAGAAAATTCAGTCTGTTTTGATTGATCAAATTGTTTCACACTTCCTTCAAAAGGAACAGCATTTTGTTTAACATCCAATTCAAATGCATCAGAGCCCCCTGGACTAGACATTTCTTTAGAAAAGCCAAACTGAGAAGAGAAGTCATCTTCAAAAGGAGAGTTTTGGCTATGTTTACGTCTTTGTTTTTGAGTTTGGTGTGAGTGTGCTTTACGTCTGTAATCAGTTTCTCCACAATGTCCATCCCTGTTACGCATATATCTTCTTTCTGATGATCTTTCATTAAAATCAGCTTCAGCTGGATGATGTAATGAAAACTGCCTTCTACCTCGTTCACAGCTTCTTGGTCTTTGTGGCCACCTGCTAATTTCATCATCTGCATGATCACTATATTCTACATCCCAATGAGGATCATGACTTCTTTCTTTATAGTATCTATTGCTTACTTTCATTCCTCCTTCAGACCATTCCCTTTCTCTCCATCTATTTCTGTTATGAAAATCGTCATCATATTTTCTACGCCGTCTATCTCCATAATTTCTTTTAGAGTACCTCTCTTCATCTTCCCATGTCAAAGATTCCCTGCTACTTTTTCTGTCTACTTCATTTAACCAAATCATTTGTTTACGGGGTTTCCTAGATTCTTCATAATGTCTCCTCCTTTCATCTTCCCATGAAGGACCTCTATGCTTTGGCCTTTGACGTGGTTCATCTTGCCGACGTGGTTCATCTTGCCAACGTGAATTTTCCCACTGCTCATCACAAATATCTCTGTCATCTTCTTCCCATGGAGATTGATCCCTTGAATTCCATGGGGAAACTCTTCTTCTTCTCCCTCTTCGGGGACTGTGATATTCACGCTCAACATATGGTGGAGTATCATCATACATTGAATCACCATCACTCCAACCATTTTCTCTCCAGGAAGGGCTCCATGAACTGTGTTCAGGCCTAGGGTCCCATCCTTCTTCAGACTCCTCATCTTCATGCCAAATATTTTGTTTATGTCTTTTCATTTTTCTGTGTTTTCTTTTGTCTCTACATGCAGGAGACAAATCATTATCTTTACTTTCAGCAGACCAAGGAGAAGCTCGACCTTCACTATGAATACTAGATCTGCTTTCTCCAACAGTCCCTAATTCAACATCAAATTTGGCCCATGATGAAGTATCATTCTTTGGGATTTCAACTGAATGTTTACTTTCATTTACAGTTCCTACACCGTGCGAAAAAATTTCATTACCATTACTCTCTCCTGTAGTTTTTAAATTATGGTCTATGATCTCATAAGCCTGATCAGCTGATTCTTTCAGTGTTTCATCAACTGACTCTTCTAATACCTCTTCTTCATCTCCTTCCAATGCACTGGTGTCTTCTTCCATGATAGTAGCTTCAATGATAGACTGGTGCTCCTTCATAGTAATGGTTGGCGATTCAGTGCTTTCACTATGGGGACGGGACTGAGGTAAAAGATCAGTATCTTCTTCTAATCTTGAAGGTTCAATGACACTATCATCTTTATCACTAAGATCAGCATCATACTTTTCTTCAACCACATCATCTAAGCAAATTTCACGTAGTGCTGCATACCTATCTTCAACAGGATTTTCTTCAGATTTTTCATTTGATTCTGTAATGGTATCTACTTTTATATTCTCAGAATTTTCAGTATAATTAGATGCTTGTAATTGTGCTTCTTCAGAATTATTTTCATTAAACGAAATGGCTAGTTTTTTTTCTTCTTCTAACAATTCCCTAAACACAGCATATTTATCAAATAAAGATTCCTCTTGTTTTCCTTCAAAACTATTTCCAGAGTTAAAATGGGTTTCAAATTCAGCAGTGAATGAAATATTATCTTCTTCTATTGATTCTCTAAGGGCTGAATAACATTCACTGTTTAAAATACTAGATTTAGAATTTTTACTGGGGGAATTATTACCGACTGATTCTTTACTTTGACTATCATTTGATAAATTTGCCAAACATTTAGTTAGATCATGTAAAGTCATTTTGGATAATGAAGTTGGTGACATGTTCAATGTTGCTGCTAAATCACTAAATCCTGTTTTAGTGAGTTGACTTAGTGTAATATCTAATGAGCTTTTGACAAGATTATGTTTAGGAGAAGCATTTGGTTCAGAGGATACTTCTTTGGGACTTAAATTTTTCTTTTTGGGTGGTGGAAGTAAAGGAAAAGGTTGTAAATAATACTCTGGTTCAACAGAGGGTTTTTGTTGGTTTGGTTTTAATTTTCTAGCTGGTGCTGGAAGAGGAGGACTATTCACATCAGTGTAAGTTGTAGTATGATAATTTTCAATATAATCATAGTCAGACTGCGGTGGTCTTGGAGGGGGTTTTGAACTTGCAGATATTGCTAATCGTTTAGGGGGGAGTGGAGGCGGTTTCATAGCTAAAGAATTCAGAGCAGATCTTGGAGGAGGCTCAGGAGCAATAGTGTCATTAAAGGTACTTATTGGAATGGAGGGGTAAAAATTGGAAGTTTTACTCCTGATCGTGACACCTTCCATAATAGGAGAATTCCTTTCTAAATGATCTAATGATGGCTGACTAACCAATTTATTACGTTTTAAAACAGGACTAGGAGGTTTTATTATACAACTTATTGTATTATTTTTTTGTAACCTATTAATTCTGCGTGACTGATGAGGACTCATAGGAACACTTTCAATGGTATTTATTTTTTCTGGTGGTAAAGAAACTCTTAATGGTGGAGCTTTTGATTGATCTTCCAGAGTTTTATTTTTTTCTGGTAATGCTGAATCATCTTTTTTGACATCAAAAGAAGAAAAGTCAGCAAATTTCTCAAATGGATCAGAATTTGCACTTGGAGTGAAAATTGTACATGAGAAATCAACATCTGAAAAAGGATCTTTATCAAATGGATCACTCTGAAAGGGATCTGAGTATAAAACAGGAGCAGATGGTAGTTTTGCACTTTTTGTGGTATCAGCTTTAGTGTTTTGCTGAGAGGAAGCAGTATCACAATCACAATCACCAGGCAAATGTTTGCAATCAATAGGTAACTCAGAGACTAGATCTTTAAGCACTTTTTTAGGTGGATTTTTTAAATCTTGAAAGAAATCCTTCTTATCAATGTATGGTTTACTACGGCCAGTCCCAAGTGGATCTAAATCAGTAAAGACATCAAATTGTTCTCGATGCAGAGAAGTTTCTAGTTTTCTTATCAAAGAGTCATCAGTGATCTAGAAAAAAAAAAAAAATATGAAAAAATATCTTGGTAATAACTGCATTCAAATCTCTATATATCAAACATGTATAGAAGAAAAATCAACAATTGAATCATTTTTAGAGTTAAAGAATTATTTAAGGCAATTTTATTTTCATTTCAATTAAAGGGATAATTTAGTTTTAGTAGTTGTTGAACCAGTTGCACCAGCTCCATAAAATTTTTTATTAAATTTCAACTAAACAACAATACTTCTGAAGGCTATGCATGTTTCTTTTAGTTCATTATACTTCTTCATTTTTCATGAAATTGACATAATTTTAATATGACACATATTTACAAGTATATAAAAAAATATAGTCCACAACCATTTAGTGAGTAACCAAGATGGAAAAGATCAAGAAATTTTCAATAAGAAAAGTATCATAAAGGGTAATTTAATAAGAATCACTAAATTTATTGACACTTTAGAACAGGGATATCCAAACTAAGGCCTATTGGCCTGCCAACACCTCCAATCTGGCTACAAAAGCTTCTTTGATTACATGGTAAAATTTTAAAAACTATTTAAAAATATCACTCAAACACAGGGTTACTACTGAAGTATATAACACATGAGTTGCTTCTCTTAGAAAGCTCAAACCACAATTGAAGTGTCATTTATAGAACAAACTTTTTTTTTCATCAGAATCCGTGGCCTGCCATACTTAGTGGAGGTCATCAAAATATGGCCTGACGACCAAAAAGTTTGGAGACCACTGCTTTAGAAGATGAAAATGATATAACAGAAGTTAAATCAAGAACAAATGATTTTATGAATGTTAAGAAAACATTATAAGTTGTTCAAGATGAAATTGATGTGTTATTGTCAGAAACAGAAGATGAGAATGAAGAGTAAGAAGAATTTTAGAGGAAATATTATAAAGCTATAGCAAAAGGAATGGGATCAAGCAAGACAAAAGTAAAATTAAAAAAAAAAAAATTAGAGAATACAAAACAGAAAAACCTTCTTTTAATCAATGTGTGTTGAATTATTAGAAACCAAAGTCCTAATGTTAGAGCCATTAGAAACAGATAAGCTGTTTTCAGACAAGGTAAGTCAAAACCAGTAAGATATTGCAGGACAACAGTATTGTTGACCACCATTCCAAACAGAACAAACAATGAGCTAATTATGTGTATACTTCGCAAAAGAAATGCTTATTTTAAACTGATATCTTAAATTTGACTGATCAGGTAGATGGGACAAGGAAAATGGATTCCAATTTTGAGTAAATTATTTGATTTATCACAATCTGAAAGTTCAATGAAGGATAAGGCAGAACATAGACATTTTGGACATTGCTTGATTTTGGATCTTGGTCTGATTTTACCACAGAAAGTGAAGTTCAGTTATAAGGTTTACAGTGATAAAAGTTAGATATCACCACCTAAAGTACAGGGTAATCATTAGTTGAAGTGAAACAAATGTTTGGGTGTAATATTTATTTCAGATGTGTTGAATTTAGATGTAAATTAGGGAAAACAAATCAAGCAAATAAAAAATAATTAATCATCAAATAAGCGCTGATGAAAGAGATCAAGCAATACAACAAATTTAGTGGCAATAAAATCCTAAAAGAACTTATACAAACTTGATACGGCAACATCTGGCATAGCATTTGCACCATTTTTTGGAACTCCATGTTTAATTTAGGTTACTAAAGATTAAACACAAGAGTAATCAAAGGCTTCGAAAATTTTGGAGAGACTTCTAAGTGGATGATGTTCCCTGAGGAGGTGATTCTCTAGATAAAGCCGTATAATTACATACAAACCCAACTAATTCACATTTTCCACAGTGGTTGTTTCAGCTTGCACAAATGGTCAGCAGATGATGCGTAATTGCTTTTCAGAAAAATATGAAGACTCTTAGTTTATTGAGGAACATATCAGATGGAAACTTCTCTTTATCATAAAACCACTCATAACTTAGTCAAAGAATATAACTAACCATAATCTATTTACCAACTAAAAATGAAAGCAATTATTGAAACAATCACCCAGCTCAAAAGCACCAGGTCTGGATGGAATCCAAAATAAAATGAAAAAAAAAAGCCGGGAAAAATTGTGGAAAGACAGTTATATAATAATTTTTGATGTATTGAGGTACAAGAAAATGCTTGAATAATGGTCTGAGCCCCTCATATGTCCAATAAGGATAATTTTATTGACAAATATATTATATAATATATAATGGATGGGAATGAGCAGAAGAATGACTAGGTAGGCGAAAATGGTTTAGGGTGAATACAAGCATGGATTTAGACCAGAAGATCAACTACAGACAAGATTTATTTCAGAAAGGCAAATGCTAGAAAAAGCTTGCAACATTTGTATGTGGACTTCAGACAAACATATGATTCAATCGTAAGGGGAAAACGTATGAGCATCTGGAGAATCCAGGAACTCCAAAAAATTAATAAGGCTGGTACATACAGTAGAGAGCTTCTGAATGGGAAACTTTCACAACAGTACTAAGTAGGCCATAGAAAAGTAAATCCACTATCTAGTGATTTTTAATCTTTTGTCGGAAGCAGCCAGAAAAAAAAATAAAAATAAAGGGTGGAGGTACAATTTATAATAACATGATGCAGCAATTAGCAAATACAGACAAAGCGCTCATAACTGCATAGACTATATCAGCACTGGCAGAAGACTTATAGTATAACAGGGAATCTGAGGTATCTGGAAATTTTTTTTTTTATTGAGATATAGCATTTCCAAGACAATTTCAACCTTTTCCAAATCAAATTCAACCTTTTCCAAGTCAAATTAAACCTTTTCCTTTTCAAATTCAACCTTTTCCAAGTCAAATTCAACCTTTTCCATTTCAAATTCAACTTTAGAATTTTTGTCAATTTTCGATTTTTTTCGAAATGAAGGCAACTTACTATATTATCGACGGCATAGCTTTTAAAAAATACAAAAAAAAAATTTGATTACGCAGTTGCATATCCATTTATTTTAACATTTTAGATTTTTTCAATGTGATATTTCTATGTGATATTCAATTATTTCCAAGTCAAATTCAACCTTTTCCAAGTCAAATTCAACCTTTTCCAGATCAAATCAAACTTTTTCCAAGTCAATTCAACCATTTCCATTTCAAATTAAACCTTTTCCAATTCAAATTCAACCGTTTTCATTTCAAATTAATGTTTTAAGTTTTTGTAAATTATATATTTTTTTTTAAATAATGGCCATCCCCTCCCCCCCTCCAATATGAAAGTCTATTATTATGCACTCCTAAGTAGAATTTTCACTTACGGATATCGATTTATTGTACCTATTCGGATTTCTTAGGGACTAGTATTATGCTGTCCTGTACCTAGTTTTGAAAAAACCTCCATTTTAAGATTACGTGACTGCGTTTCGAATCATTTAAGTTTTTTTGACAAATTCGATATGTGGGTGTATTTTTATGTTTCCCGATCAGTAAATTTTGAAAATGACATCCATTTTATGTTTACGCCACTGTGTTTTGACTTATTTAAGTTTTTAGAATTTATCCAATGTAAAGGTCTACTTTTATGTTTCCGGAGCCGTAGATTTTGAAAACGACCTTCATTTTAAGATTAGGCCACCGCGTTTCGACTTATTTGAGTTTTTCGGATATTTTTAATATGAGAGTGTATTTTTATGTTTCCGGAGCTGTAGATTTTGAAAATGACCTCCATTTTAAGATTAGGCCACCGCATTTCAATTTCTTTGAGTTTTTCGGATTTTTTTCATATGAGGATGTATTCTTATGTTTCCGGAGCCATAGATTTTGAAAACGACCTCCATTTTAAGATTAGGCCACCGAATTTCGATTTCTTTAAGTGTTTCGAATTTTTATCATAAAAGAGTGTATTCTTATGTTTCCGGAGTCGTAGATTTTGAAAATGACCTCCATTTTAAGATTACGCCACTGCGTTTCGGCTTATTCAAGTTTTTCGAATTTATCCAATTTAAAGGTCTACTTTTATGATGCCGGAGCCTTAGTTTTTAAAACGACTTACATTTTAAGATTAGGCCACTGTGTTTCGGTTTTGTTAAGTGTTTTTGATTTTTCTTCGAATAAAAACATAATACGAAGGATTAATTTATTTTTCAATAAATAAATAAAAATATCTAATCAAAATAAATAAAATATGTATTGTCTCATTTTTAATTTAATTTTAGTTATCTTTTTTAATGTTGTGGTCTCCTATCACAAAATTATAAGATTTCGAACAATTAGCTGAAAAATCTGAATACGGAAGGTTAAATTTATTACCAGTTGCTTTTCGGCTTTTTAGTTTGTATTCTGTGGTTAATTTTACTTTAGCTTCATAATATTTATTTATTTATTCATACTCGAAAACATATTGATGAAACTTTGTATTGAAAAAATCCAAAATGAAGCCTAATTAATCGAGATGCAGCGGCTTAATCATAAAATGGAGCTTAAATATTAGATAAATTTAAATATTAAAGATTAGAAAAAATTCAATACGTCTCAGATAACATATAAGTAGATCCTTATACCAAAAAAGTAAAAAAAAAAACTTTTATAATCCAAAACAGTGGCATAAACTTTAAATTGGGTCATTTACAAAATGGGGGAAATCTACTGCTCCAGAAACATAAAATTAGACCTTTATACTTGTTAAATTCTAAAAATTTAAATAAGTTGAAACGCAGTTGCGTAATCATAAAATAGAGGTCATTTTCAGAATCTACGGTTCCGAAAACATAAAAGTAGACCTTTAAATTGGATAAATTCGAAAAACTTAAATAAGTCAAAATGCAATGGCGTCATCATTAAATGGATGTCATTTTCAAAATCTACGGCTCAAGAAACATAAAAGTAGACCTTAATATTGGATAAATTCGAAAAACTTAAATAAGTCAAAACGCAGTGGCGTAATCATAAAATGGAGGTCATTTTCAAAATCTACAGCTCCGGAAACATAAAAATACACCCTCATATGAAAAATATCCGAAAAACTCAAATAAGTCGAAACGCGGTGGCCTAATCTTAAAATGGAGGTCATTTTCAAAATCTACAGCTCCGGATACATAAAAATACACCCTCATATGAAAAATATCCGAAAAACTCAAATAAGTCGAAACGCGGTGGCCTAATCTTAAAATGGAGGTCGTTTTCAAAATCTACGGCTCCGGAAACAAAAAAGTAGACCTTTATATTGGATAAATTCTAAAAACTTAAATAAATCAAAACACAGTGGCGTAAACATAAAATAGATGTCATTTTAAAAATTTACTGATCGGGAAACATAAAAATACACCCTTATATCGAATAAGTCAAAAAAACTTAAATAATTCGAAACGCAGTCATGTAATCTTAAAAAGGAGGTTATTTTAAAAAACTACTCATACGATAACAGACCCACGCATCGAAAAATTAAAGATAATTAAATAAATAAAAAAAGGTTGAATTTGAAATGGAAAAGGTTTAATTTGAAATGGAAAAGGTTGAATTTGACTTGGAAAAAGTTTAATTTGATTTGGAAAAGGTTGAATTTCACTTGGAAAAGGTTGAAATTGACTTGGAAATGCTATATATAATATTCTGTCTCATGGACAATAATTATAGTGATAAATGAACACATTCACACCATATATACAGAAAATATAAAATTAACAAAAGTAAAATAATAATAAAGAAAACTATGTACAATAAAAAAAAATAAAAAATAACCTAAAGATAAGTAAATTAAAAACATAGTCATACCTATATACAATATATACAATCAGGCAGGGAACCCAAAGCCAGGCTTTTTCCTCCAACTATAGAAGGAAAAGCAGGACTCTAAGAGACCCATGCGCTACTCTATAAACCGCGTCACTGGTGCTAAAGCCAGTAGTGTTAGAGCGAGAGCACTTCAGCCACATACACTCATGTCATGAGTAGAGAATCTGGCCATTGCCAGAACTCCTAGATATATACTATAAAAGATCTCTGGGCCACTGCTGCTTCAACCTTCGAGGGGGGTTGTAGGGATGAGTGGAACTAGATAGGGATTGTGCTAGAGGATTTGGATGATTGATAAGGTTCTGATGGAATTTGGAAATATTTTCAGGGATAAAGTTAAGGAAAAATGGGATATTGAGGTCATGATCTAGTGTTTTGTTGGTTACATAGAAACTAACACTAGACCAATTAACATAGAAATTCTATTCTATGGCAAGCAGATAAAATTCATGGATTCTGCAATACGCCAGAAAAACTATAATGAAGCTGTATTTATTTAACTGTGATCAACTCAAAAGGTAAAGCAAATCTCATTTGTTAACCTTCCTGCCTCTGGGAAAAATTACCCATTTGGAGTACTAACCCAGAGAGAAGTACTAATGTCTTACTAATAACCATATGAAGTACTAATAACCATGATGAGGTAATAAACAGATTCTAATATTGTTCTAGCATATATAATGTTTCAATTTGAACAAAGAAAAGCTTATGTTGCAAACAGAGTCACATAAATTAATCGATTTTCAACTTCACACAAATGGAAATATATGTAAACTGAAGGATAATTCTATTGACCACATCTCGTGAGTCTTGAGAACAGAAGAATTGATAACTAACAGAAACTGATAGACATATCCACCATGGTTGAGAGAGAACCACAGTAAATGCCCTAATGGACCTGATGGTTTCAAGGAGCACTCTAACAGTTCATATCCCATCTTTGCAGACAGGCGATTCTGTACTCTGATAATCATACTATATTTTTGAGTGAAAACAGACTGCTTAGATCGACAATGAAGTAGATGCATGCAGTAGACTATCAAAATATTTCTGGAAGACAAAGGAATCAATGTTTCTTGTATATCTTATTGATTTTCATAAAATAAATAAATCGAACAAAATTTATGTAATTTTTTATTTTTGTTCCATCCAGTAATACAGCACTTATTTACAACCTGTTCATTAATCATTTAAAACTATCAGGATGTCTTCCAAAATTTGGAATCAAGGTTTTAAAAATAGTGATACCATTAAAGTGGATTATTTTGCAACAGTATTTATACTTGTTGTAATAAGCTGAGGTAAATATAATTGATATGAGTAGATTGAGGCGAATAAAATGAGCATGTGAAATTTACTAGAGCAAAGTATCCCTAATTCTTGGTGCAAAATTAGTACAGTCACAGTTTTAGAAATTACGACTAAAGAAAAGATTAATAACTACAACTGATATCTGCTTCTTTACCACAGAATTTGAAGAACTTAGAGCTCACAGTCACCTTAATACTTCCACAAGAAGAAATCCAGTGATAAAAGTTTAAGATAAGTTGTCTAACAGAAAATAACAAAAGGAGAAAGAAAAATATCTGACAACTTATGTTTAATCTTCCACAGAACTTTGCACCCGTCAGCCAAAAAATATTCTACACCCCTTTCCCTACAAGGCCTTTCACGTCATAACAGTCACTGGTGGAATACATGCATTAACACAAACAATACCAGCCTTAGGGCAGAGGAACCCAGGCATTGCCTGGGGGGGCCTGCCACTTGTTGAAATTAAAAAACAAAAAATTACAAAGTATATAAGAATGTTTAATTTTGAATTAGATATATGTCTAAGGACAGTACTGAATATGATACATATAACATGATTAGGGAAATGTAATCTCTTAAAGAGCAAAGTAACCTGCTTTGATGGTACCATACTTGTCATAGCTTCATATTTTTTTTGTCATATATTTGTTTCCCATTCCACTTTTTTAATTTTTTTTTTTCATCGACTTTCCTTTCATGTTTAAAGAGTTTTTGAGAGGAGGAGTTATGATTGCAACAAGAAAGATAAAGTTAAACCGAATTTAAAATAAAAACATTAATATGTGTTAGGAAAGAGATTCAGGGAATCTGACTGCAAAGGGTGCCACAATACTTCTTTTTAAACAAGGTCTTTCAAGAGTTTTTGTTGTTCTATCAAACATGGAAACATGTTTTTTTTTTTTAATTTTTTCATATTAAATTATCTACTAATGAGAAAATAAACTAAGAATCCTTTTGGATGAAATTACATTACATATTCTATTAAATTTGTTTGTTATTTTTTGATACATATAAATTTTAATAAAAATACCAAATATTTTTTTCTAACAAAAATTCAATTTTCCTAAAAAAGTTTGATACACAGAGATTTTTGATATATTGGGTTGACAAATAAGTCCTTTCGGGGTAAAATAAAACTCAATGTATTATAGATATAAAATTTATTTTGATCAACAATATATGGACCATTTTTTAATATGACTTTTTCCCATCTTTCCACGAACTGCATAATGCCATGTTAACAGAATGTCTGGAGTTTATTGTTAAATACTGATCCAAGTGGTTTTTGATGTCCTCTTCCTTTTGGAATTTCTTCCCATTCATGGAGTTCATGGAGAGACCGGAATAAGTGGTAGTCACTTGGAGCTAGGTATGGTGAATAGGGAGGGTGGGACAAAAGGACCCATCCAAAGCTCAATAATTTACTGCGAGTGACCAATGAGATGTGGGGCCTAGTGTTGTCTTGGTTGAGCACAACATCCTTCCGATTTGCCAGTTCTGGGCGTTTATTTTTAATTGATTGATCCAATTTTGTTAATTGTGAGCAGAATAGAGTTGAATCAATTGCTTCTCTTGATAGCAATAGCTCATAGAAAATAATACCCTTGAAATCCCACCATACGGAAAGCATTATCTTCTTTGGATGCAATCCGGGTTTTGACATTCTTCTAGGAGTCTCACAACTAGATTCCAAGATTTTCTAAGGACTAAATTATCGTAAAATAACCATTTTTACCTGTTACCAATATTTTCAAAAATGGGCCATTTTGTTGCCTTTTCCGTAGTGAAACACAAATAGAAATGGGTGTTGCCAAGTTGGCTTCGGTTAGAGAGTGAGGGACCCAAACATTAAGCCTGGAAACATATCTAAGCTTGAGCAAATGGTTTTCTATACTTGTGTGCGACACATTTAGGGACATAGCAATCTCTCACACTAATTGAGTGGGATTTTGAACAATAATGGCCTTAACATTGCTCGTTTCAATTTCATGTGGGCGACCAGAATGTTGAGCATCATTGATGTCAAATTTCCTGAATGAAATTTGGCAAACCAATTTTTACAGGTGCGTTCGATTAAGGCATCATTCCCATAAACAATGCAAATTTTTATATGAGCTTCTGCAGCACACTTACCTTTTTTAAAATAATACAACAAAATATGGTATTTGATAATGAATGATATTTTATTATATATTCACAGTGCAATAGCAAATACAATACTAAGCTGGTTTCAACAAGAGTTAACAGATATGGATGTTGACATTTTACAAACAGGATAAACAATCCATCTTAGGGATTAATTCATCAAATAAGAAGTGTATAATAGTGGCATAAAAATAAACAGAAAAACCGAAAGGACTTATTTGCCAACCCAATATATATATATATATATATATATATATATATATATATATATATATATATATATATATATATATATTCACACAGAGCTACAACTGTAGAGCTAAAAATAATGAATAAATTTCGAATGAAATTTCAAAATAACTAAATCACAATTTTTTTTTTAATACTTGCTGCAGATAATTAAAAATATTTAATAAACTTTCAACTAAGAAATAAGCATACAATTTTATATGAATGTGAACCAAATTAAATAAAAATAATCAATACAAGAAAAATTAAGTTAATGATTGAAAAAAAGAAAACTATATAGATAACATGCCTGCTCATTGTTAGAAGGAAGAGGTGACACCGATACAGAAGATATAGGAAACGTGGTTTGAATGTTGTTTGCTTGATGTGATGAAATAGTGGTGCTAGGAAGCTCAGTTTCTTCAAACAGTGCTTCAGTTTCTTGATCAAACCAGTGCCTCTCTGTGGGTTTATTCTTCTTCCCACTTTCAGGAGGAGGAGGGATTTTGGTTCTGTTTTGCATTGGATTAAATGAGTCACCAAAAGGATCTAGAGCAGTTGTTTTAGGAGTCATTGATGGGCCAAATGGATCTGAGGGAGTTATTCTATCCATTTGATTTATTCCTTGCTGAATGTTATTAAGTTCAAGCTCTAAATCAAGCAGATCCATAATATGTTCTTGATTATCTCTTCTATCATTTGTTGAAGTATTTCCTTTTGTTTGATCCTCAGTTGGTCTAATTTTCAATGTATCAGATGATGTCTGGAAAATTAAAAAGAAAAGGTGTATTTTTATATAGCATATTGTTGTGTGTTAATGCAAAACTGTAAAAAATAACAATAGAATGCTTTAAAAAATATGTAGATTGGTGTGAGCATCACACAACTTTAACCCTTCTTTTAATAGAAATGGATATATTCAGATATCGGGAAGTAAAGTAAAAATAAATTATAAATTCTTCAACATATTATTTAAAACAATTAATCAACCATGTTTTTTCCAGCCACATAATGTATTATATTTATGCATTTTTTATCACTAACCATTTCCTTTTACAACTGCATATTTTAATTATTTATAATAAATAATTATGTGCCACAAAATTATTTTAGTTTGAAAAGAGTGCCATTGCTAAGAAGACCACTCACTATATTTATTTATACTTCATTGTGAGTATTTTGATTTATTTAAGTACTGGTATATATACAGATTTTGATTATTTTGTTGCTTTAATCTATACAATTAAATATTAAATAACATCAGAGCTAGCATTTATGAAAACAGCATATTTATATGCACAAAGCATTATCAGAGCCTGGGTTATATTAAGTACATGGTACATTTGGGTAAACTATCCTAACCTTTGGGTAAAGTTCAGGTTTTTCGGTCCCACATTATCATCCCTAATTTCTTCTTCAGTTAATTATAAAATTCTTTTATAGATAATATTTAAACATTGTTATTCATGGTTATAATATGAAGTGGTTATTTATTTCAAATAAACAAAATGAAAGGTTCTTTAGAGAAGGAAATTTCGAATAATAGGAATATAAGCCATGTCAAACTATTTCAATAAGAATAATACTAACCTAATATTAATGACAACTTAATTTTACACTGATATGATGAATTTAATCAAAATTGTTGGATATCTTTTGAGAAAATGGTGTAAAATTTGTGATAGAAAGTGCCATTTCCAGTCAGTCAATTTTATTGAAAAGTTGCATGAAACATTTCTGGCATTTATCATTTCATATATAGGTAAAGAGAGTAATAAGATAGCAGTAACAAACTTTTAGAACTCGTTTCTTCTCTTCCTTTAAAAAATATATATACTTGGCATACAGCATGCATAAAATATTGAAACAATTACAAATTGACCTTCGGAGTAAAGTGGATCTAATTTTTTTTTTTTAATGAGATTTGTATTTTGCATCACCCTTAAATATGAATTTTCATACCAATTGAAAAATGAAAAGTTTTTTGCTCAAAATTTCTGCCAAGCTGAAGCCTTCGATTTTTTTTTTCAAAAATTACAAAAGTTGTGATAACTATGACATGGCTCCACTTATACATACAAAAATTAGCATGAATTAAGGGCCCTATTATATACACAAAATGGCACAACAAACCAGAAGCCTACAAATACATTATGCTTTGAGATAAAAATAAAAATGCTTGGTGAATATTTCTTTATTTATTCCTTATAAACGCGTAATATCTAAAATTTACTGTTATGGTTTTGAAAAGCAATAATTTAGCTTTCCAAGGGTTGCAATAATGTTAAATTAGGAAAATATACTGAGGAGTTATGAATAATTCAGTAAACAGCATGAAAAAAATCCTCCCATACAATTAAAACCAAAAATTTATATTTTTTTATTTCAAAACTGACTTGTATTTAAAAGTTTAAGTGGATCCTAAAAATGAATCTGAATCGCTCTTTCATGACAAAAATTAACTTGGCCAACTTTACTGGAAGTGTCTTTGGGTTTTTGTAATTTATTATAATTATAATTCGTTAAATACAATTAGCAATGTTTTCTTACTTTACAAAAAAAAAAAATCGATCGATTATATAATAATTTAGAAATCCATGCAAAGCAAAGTCATAAAACAGTAATATAAAAAAAAGAATAAAATGTTATAATTTTATTTTTCTCAGCTCCTAAGGCCGCATATTGGCAAGAATCCTTGGACATGGGTCTAATATTTTTCAACCTAGTATCACAAAAAAAAAAATTTCATAGAAATCTGTGACCCCACGTTTCGCAATCTCTCCTTCTTGGTTATAACATGTCGATAGTTAAAGTGTATTCTAATCGTAAGTCATTTTAGTATTAATAATTATTTTTGAAAAAAATTGTCTACAAAACTAATCTTTGTTTTTATTGAAGGTATGAATATGAGAAATGCGTTACAAATAAAGCAATAAAATTACATTAATTTACCTTAACTGCAGTATCAGGAAATAAAGAAGCAGAAAACTTCATTTGATGCTGTTCAATGTGTTGCTTTGCCATTTCAATTTCTTTTTTCTTTAATTCAAAAACTACTTGAAAAAGGTCCCTCATGGTGATGACAACCTTAAAATATAATTTATTACAAAAATCAATTAAAACATTATAATACATATATTTAAAACAAAATCATTAATAAAACACTTTTACTGCGGCTGATTTTTAATCATTTGTTTTATTTTTTCATAGGCTTTCTCCAATGCTGCTAAGATTGCTCTAAAGTCAAAGCACAATTTTATTCAAGAGTTTTCATAAATAAGTGCCATGTATTACTCAATTTAACCAATGAATGACCTATTCTGATTATTAAACAATCAGCAACACAATAGCAAGTAATAAGGAAAAAAAAATCATACTTTATCCTATCAAAACAGTTGAAGCAGCAAGAAGGCATAAACAGAAACAACACGGGGCCAGCAAAATTAAACATTGAGAAGACGAAAGGCGTTTTCATTGGTTTCATGCACCATAATTATTATTAAATAGGTATGATGCATACCTATCCACTTCCACACTTGTGTTAGAAACCTTGGAACAATTTTTGATCAATACCTTTTCTGGAATAACCATATTTTCTAAATTATCTGAAAATCCATTGCTACCCTAAAAAAGTTTCAGAAATTCCATGCTTGACTCCGTCGTATCTTAATTTCCTTTCTTGTTTTTTCCCAATTTCATTATGGCTGCCTTGCATTTTTTTTTTTTTTTTTTTTTTTTTTTTTTTTTTTTTTTTTTTTTTTTTTTTTTTTTTTTTTTTGTTCTTCCCTACCTCGCATTTAGGCTATACGGGATTTTCCCGGGCCGGGGGGTGAGGGCGGGGAATTTAAAATCCCCTCCGGCACCGGGACGCGAACTAGTACTTTTTATATCATCTCAAATATATGTTATCCGGTTGCCAGGCAACTAGCGGTGTTGTGCACACGCTTTAGCCTATTCGGCCACCCCGCCCCCACTTCTGCCTTGTATATGGTGGATGTCTAGTGGGCATGAGATTAGACTGAAGAGACTAATGAATTGTTCCATTAAATACATCTTCGGAGTTCACAGATGCTCACACAACTCGAACAGCAATATTTCCTAAGTGTATACGAACCTTTAAAACTAAAAATCCTCCTTCCTTCTTGATTTATTCATAGCTTGTTCCACTGTTCCCTCTTTAAACATAAGACCCTAGGCCACAAACCTGTACATTTATTCTCATAGAACTGTTTTCTTTAAAAAATCCTTTATCACTTGTACTATCTAGTTTTGCAATTTCTCATCCACCTCTAAACGCAAAACATCATCTTTAACTTCATTTAAACGCCAATTATTTTTCAATATATCTTCTGATTCTGTAAGTAATTTTATGTATAATAGGATTGTCTGTCTTAATTTTCTTTTATTACTTATATTACTTACTAGTGTAAATATGTTAACAAACCAACATTTATTTACTTATGCTTTTATTTTAATTTCATAATGTTATAATTTCATAACTCAATAATTTAATTATTTCTTGGCTGTAATTTTGTGAGACAAATATAACTGGCATTGTGCACTTCTATTATTCTCAGATTAATAAATATCCCAGAATAATAGGTGCGGCGGTTGATAATTCTTATTATTTTTTTTTTAAGTTTAAACTGGGAGAAAGGTAAAAAATGGTTTGTTCAAAGTATGCACCAACGCTAGTCACACATTTTCCTCACCTCTCCCAGAAAAACCTTCAGAAAAAAGTCCAATCATCAAACCATTTTTCGACATTTCATAATCATTGAAATTTTTCATGGAGAGTACCCGAGATATCAATGTAAACAAGTGGTAATCAGAAGAGAACAAGTCTGGTGAATATGACAGATGAGGAAAGTTTCCAGCCGTGTGAAGAAATGGTGTCTTTGACACTGGGGGTTTTGGGATATTGTGCTCTAAAGTAATTTTACTTGTCTTGTAGCCCATAAGTAGCAAACGGTATAAACTGTTTCATCTGGTTTCACAAGCTTATGGTACATGATACCCTTCTGATCCCACCAAATGTACAGTATTGTCTTCTTTCCAAAGAGATTCAGTCTTGCAGTCAATGTTTAACATTATCCTTAGTCAACCCATGATTTTTGGGTTTTCGAAATATATCTATTTTTCATTTCCAATCATGATGTGATGCAAAAAAAAGTCTTTATTTTATGGCGAGAAAGCAGTCTCACAAAATTTTTTTTTTTTCATTTTCATCTGTCACTCACCTTTATCACTCCTGTCAAACCGCACCTATTCAACTGATGTGGTACCCATTTTCCTACTTTCTGGATCTTTCCCATAGCATGTAGTCAACTACAAATGGTTTGGAGACCACATCTAATCTCTCTATCATTTGTTGTTGAGTTTGTGTATTGTATCATTGTTGTCCAACAATGCTTGCAATACGGCATCTTGATCTTTTTTCTGTTGATCCTGGGCATTCTTCGACTTTCAATTCATAACCACCACCTTTGAATTGTCTAACCAACACAAGCATCTTGTATTAGGACATTCTCAACATACGTTTCCACAAGTATACGTACACAAGTATGCAAGTTTCACTTGCATTTTTTCTTTTGATCGAACATGAAAAATCGTAAATATTGCAAATGTTCATTATTTGGCTTAAAACTTGGCAAGTTTATCACAAGAAAAAAATATGAGGCTAACCCGAAATCATTTAAACATCAACAGCATTTTCAAAGATACTGTCATAGCAACAAAATAATATAAGAGGTTAGATTATAAACCAATACTTGTTTCCAGTGCTATCTCTTAAAAAAATTAAAAGTTATTAACCACCTCACCTGGTAAAATTAACTTTTTTTCTTTCTTTCTATCAAAAATATAAGTAACATCACATATAATTAATCTTTCAACATTATTACTCATACATTAATTCATGTTACAATATTTATTTTACTTTAGAATATATTACCTTTTTTTTTATATTTTCCTTATAAACAGAAACATTAACTCATTATACTGTTGTTGTTTGTTTTAATTTCATCATATTTATCATTGCACTACAAGTTAAATTTTTCTGTTTAAGCATCATTATGTACTTTAAGTATATTATACTAAAACGTATTATTTTTTCTGAATAGATATTTTAACAATATACATTAATAAACTGTTAATTTGCATTATTCACAATAAAAATACAACATTCATAATTTTAATTTACCTCCCATATTGAGCTTAAAACATTTAAGATATGTGGCGGCATACTGCCTAACTTAACTTAGCAGTAAATTTATGTTTACATCTACTTTGTTAATAATGTTTGTGCAAAGGAAACTTTTCCCTCCTATATATGTTTAAAAATTTATAACATTATTACTATTTATTATTTTATATATATAGGCTAATATTATTTGGTAATCCGATTATGAATTTTAGATTTTTAAGTACTTTATTTAATAGTTTCAATAGCATAGTATAACTGTTATTTTCCATTACTATTAGTAAACCATTTAAGTACTTAGTTAGCGTTAATCATTTAGTTTGAATTTTATTAAGTTGCTCATACAAAAGTCATTAATTAATACTGAGAGCTGTCAACTTATAGACAGAAACTTGGTTAGTTTATAGTAATTATCATTACATTTAAAAAAATTGTTAGGTATACATAATATAATTTCTTATATATTTTTTTATTTTATAATTTTAAGAAATCTTAAATCTTTTCCCCACTTTTGTTCTACTATTTTTAGGCTTTTTTCACAAAAGATGTTCATAAAGAGATTTGGTATGCCGAAACTCAGAATTAAAAAATTAATAAGTTCATTATTAGAGACCATATTTTTGTACAGTAAAAAAAAATGTGCAGTATAAAACTCAAAACTGTGCAGTAAAACCATACAGCAATTGTGTATATAATACCTTAAACATGCAAAAATAATAGTGTTTGTTTAATTTATAATATTAATACAAGAAAACCTTATCTTATCTCTTTCTTATAGTTACAACAACTGAATTAAAATCAGGAAATAACGAGCAGTAAGTTGAGAAAAAACATAATTCAACATTGAATTATGACTAATCTAAATCTAGATTAAAGAAAAATGATATATAAAATTAAGAATATAAATAATAACAATACATACACTGTGATTAAAATCAAAGCTCCTTAAACATAGGAGATATGTTCCATAAATACACCAGGAATACAGAATAGTAATTTGTGTGGGGTTAAAATAATTGGTCAAAAGGAAACAATATCAAAAGAAAAAAATACTTAATGAGAATTTTTTTTAACAATATAAATAATTATTATCAGGCTTAGTTTTAGTCATTTGATGTTGTTCAAGGTAAAAATGGTCAAGCATTTCTATTTTTACCTCAAGTGCCAAAATGACTTTTTTCCTTGTAGGAACAAATATTATTTTGATTTTATTGACAAAATATATCTAGAACAAAAGAGAGACACATTCAATTCATGCAAAATGATTGTGACAAGTAATAAGTTAAACCAAAATAAAAAAACTAAATAAAATTAATTGTTACCCATCATGCGAAAGCGCCTTTTATCTAAATCCATAGTGCCTCACAAAATCTGAGGGTGTTTTATCAAACAACTTCCAGTCAAGCAGCAATAGGACTTGTTTGTTTAAAAATACTTTAATAAATGTTTGTTTTGAAACCAGTAAATAAATATATATCATTCTATAATAGACCCATAAATGTGATGAGCATTGACTGTGTATACCTTAATGAAATTAAAAGCATAATAGAATTAATATGTTACCCCCTCCCACATTATACTATTATTTATAAAATAAAATGTGATTATTTGGATAATCATTTTGTTACATATATAAAACATGTTGAGTCTAAAGTATTCTTTTATCTCAGAAAGAGAACTTGAAAATGTTATTTTAAATGAAAGAATTAAAAACGAAATTTAAATTTCAACAAAAAAAAACAAAAGTTCATTCCGAACCTCCAAACAATATAGTGACATCCAGCCAGAAGGGTTCGACACTCCTGTTCTTAACCATAAATTTAATATAGAAACAAGTACTAAACTAAAATTTACATACATATTAATGGATGTTCATGTAATCAAGTAAATTTGGTTCAAACATTTAATATTATGCTATTAAATCAAAATTTACCGCTAAACGTACAAAATATGCAATTTCATGCATCAAACATGTGGAAATTAGCACAAAATGTGTAATTTTCATGCAATACCAAATTTCAATGGTATTCTACAGTAATACAGATTAATAATGAGGTTTGAAGTTTTTACACACAAGTGATTAAAATGTGCAATAACATGGAAATCCGGTCACTAGTAATAATAAAAATTCATCTTCCTACACTAATATACATTGATACTACAATTCAACTTAAACTGATTTAAAATTTAATCAAATACCACATAAAAGATTACATGATGCACTTACCATCAAATTTCTTAAATTTAGTTACAAATTTTTCATTCATGATAATTAATTTTTATCATTAATTATGTTAACAACCCTCAATAAAGTTAAATTATTAAAATTGTAAAATAAATGTTATAAAATGTAACTTTTGATAAGCAGATTTTATAAAAAAAGTTGTTGCGACGTTCCAGGCATATATTTATCTTAAATATATAATTTCAATTCACACACACGCATCATTTTATAAGACTTATTTATTTGGACTTCGGAAACCATAATACACATATTTGTGTTAAAAACACAGATCTAAAATATTTCACACCACAATGCTTCCCCTAGCTACATACTTCATTTACATAAGTGAAAGTAAAAATGAAAACAATGAACAGCTTATGATTCAGTAAGTGTGAATGTTAACAGCATTTTAAATTAACCAGAAGAAAAAATATTAGAAATCGATTTTTTCTAAGGATTTTAAAGATAAAAGTCTACCATTCACATTGAGTGGGTATAAAGAAAAATAATTTAAATAAGCAATATAATTTACGATTAGAGTATTTTATGTAATTAAAACCTAAGGCCTTACAAGAGTTGTCCTATGTGGAATACAAATAAAAAAATTGATATTCAAACATAAACAAAGGTACAGAAATATGAACAAGTAGTTTGCACTTTTCCTTATATCAGTATTTATGAAAAATTATTTTGAAACTCCATGGAATGAAAGGAAAAAAAAATTAAAATACCTGGCTAGCTGCTTTGTCAGTTTTGATACCAAAAAATCTATGGCCTGTATCTGGTGACCCGAAAATATAGCCAAAGGCACGTGAATCAGACATGTCTTGAGCAATGAATGAAATCTTGTGAACTGGGTGATGATACAAACAATCCTGGAAATCATGAACATCATTTACAATCTGCTGACAATAGTTCACAAAAGCGATTTAAGCTCGAAAATATTTAAAAAAACACAAAGGTCAAATTTTTGAGAACTGTAGCGCATGATGCATTGCATGTTCTAGATAATATAATGATTATAACCTGCGTAATATATTACTATCACACTATTTTTTTCTGATAAAAATCAACTTTAATAAGTAAAAAGTAATGTGATATAGACATTATTTTGGAATACCTCATACTATTTTTAGAGAAAGTAAATAAGATACCAACCATATAAAAATAATAAAATAGATAATTATATATTTTTAAAAATAATAAATCAAGGGAATATTAAATCAGAACCTAATGCACGAGAAAAACAGTTCATAAGTCCGAGCTAAAAAAAAATAATTTTAAGTTCATACACAGTAAATGAAATACTTATATTTATTAGGAGTTTCCATTTATGAAAAATTAGAGCACATATTTTAATATTTATTCTCCACCAAATTAGAGGAGTTAAGAAAAAAAACTGAAAACTTAAGTAATTTAAAGTTTATAATTAATATAGATTAACCAATAAATTTACAGTATGATTAAAATGCCTTCATTATCAGACTAAGCCCTTTGCCTGTTAAATGATACCTTTATAACAAAGCACATTTATTATAAACTACTTTCATTGCTACTAAAAACAATATTCAATAATCAATTTTTATAAGAAAATTTATTCAATTTATTTTAAAATGGATTATATATGAGATGATTTCCATAATGAAATGAAAATAATAATTCTAAAATATATTTGTTGTTCAGTTGGGAGATCTATTTCATCATATGTTTTTATTTATTTTCTTATAGATATTTAGTCCTTAATTCTAAGCAATCACATCTAAAAAGCAATAATAAAAGAGAAAAAGGTTGTATATAGAAAAAATATGGTACAGCACAACCCATGACCAATATATCCTTAGTACATAGTTGTTTCCTCAATACTCATTGATTTTTAGGACTGATGATGAACCACAAGGGTGGTCTGAATGTCAGTGAGCAAATTAGTAAAATAAGATGGATATTTTATTCAATTTAACTAGGTCAAACTCCATAACAAAAGTAAAATATTTTTTTGAAAGCGCAAAAAAAAAATATATATATAAAGAAAATCAACACCTTTATTAACAAGAAATCATTTTTACTTTTGATAAATTTTAATCAAAATAGCTTACCCCAGTTTTTTCATCCCTTAATCTTAGTCCATCAATGGCTATATTAATGTTTATCCTTTGTTTGTGTTCACCGGCTGCTCTTATTGCCATTTTTAAATCAGCTAGCGCTTCTTGGCACATTCTGTCTCCTCTTGCTTCACTAACTTCCAAAATACCGATCAGTTTTGCTTTAAAACTCACCCCATCTCCCAAGAATCTTGCTGGTTCATTTTTATCTGTAATATCCAGCCATAAAAAAATTATTGGTGTACCCAAATGTTAAAAATAAGAACCACAATAAATCAAACAATTTTTATCAAGATGCACATGCTCCATAACAAAATAAAAATTAATTTAAACAAAATCATTAAAATAACAAGAATAGTTCAAAAACATTTGAGAGGAAAAATTCATACTTTATAAAAGGACTCAAAAATAAAGTTTTCTCATTAACAATTAAAAATAATAATATATATGTAAAAGGCAGAAATAGACTTTATAAAAAACAAAGAACAAATAGAAAAATCACAAATATGAATCAACTAAATATTTGTAAATATTTTAAAGTAATTAATTTAATTTTTAAAAATATACTTACATGTCACCACCCTATTATTTATAGATTTATTATTTATTAAAAACAAATAACATTATGAAATTTAAATACTATAAATCAAAACGATCTTTACTTGATTTGTTACTGCGATACAAATCTTAACTAAATATGAATAAACCAAAATTTAAAACAGCTAAAATAATTAAGAAAATAATAAATTCATGAGCAAAAATAAACTAACCAAGAAATACAATGCAGACAAATTTACTAAAAATAACTGACACATTTTAAAACAGGCTTGGAAAACTAATGAAGTAGAGGAATGTCATTTCAAAAATTAAAAACAAAAACATATAAGTTTCTTACATTTACAAGGACTAGTTTTTTTACGTAGGGTTTGCATGAGATCTAAAGCAATCACATCAGTTGGCAATGATTATTAACAGGATACCAATTAACGCATTGGACATTTTTTAAAAATAACAAGATAATGAAAAGAGCTACATGAAAAAACTTCAAATCTTTCTGTAATATCTTCCATAACTAAGAGCCAAGGGTGAGTTGGACCACCCAATTGATCCAAGGGGTGAGACAGCTGGAATAAGGGGTGGTGGGGAGGGAGCATGCTCCCTACTTCCAAAACCAATCAATAAACCAAGAGAAAGCATGAATGTTTTCATACACATAAACCAGTATTTGCATTGATGATACAATCAAGTAAATTGGTTTTTTTTTATAAATGTGAATTATTTTTTTACAAATGTAAAGGTGATAAATAATTGTATTAAAATTAGAAACAAAAGGTAAGATAATTTATTTCTTAAGAAATAGTTAATAGTAATGTGATATCTCAGGCTAAATAGGAATTTATTGACATACTTGTATTTTTTTATTATTACTTTAATAATATAATATTGATTATTTTAAAAAAATTAATATTTAAATAAAACAATAACAATGTTTATGGGTTTCAGTAAACTTTAAAAAATAGGTTTATGAATTGGGAAATAAGTGATCTATAAAATTTAAAAACATTTTAACAAAACATTTTGTTTTACTTTAAAACAACTAACCACTGACATTTGAGAAAGATTTAAAAATAAATTGTATAAAATATAAATATAAGTAAAATTTAAAAGTAACTAATGAGTAATTAGAAATCATTCTAACAGATTATATCAAAAATGTATTCACCATATGGTGAGGTATATAATAATCATATCCAACAAGATAACTGAAATAGGAACTATCTAGCATCTAATCTTGAAATCTAGCATAATTGTTAGGAAAACAAAATACTTTAACCAAATAGACTATACCTTGCAAAAGATAAAAATGAAAATACTGTTTTATAATACTTGATGCATTATTATATCACCAAAAATGATTTTCTTATTATCAGACCTGCTTTGTACAACTCAATTTGAAACAAGTATACATAACTTACAAAATGTTCAGTCTTCATTCAAGAGATAAAACATTATCCAGGCATTAATAATGATATCGTTAATAACAAAGCATAAAATTTGATAAATTCCATCAGTCCAATACATCTCCCTTCAATACATTTGTGTCCATAAACTACAGGTAGGTTATTTAATAATTATTTCTAATGAATTTACAAAAAAATATTGATTGTAAAATTTTTTAAGCATCATCGAATAGGGTACATATTTAAGCTATGAATATTTATTCTTGCATGATTTAGAATTAAAAAGCTCTCTAATAATTTGTATATCAATATAAATAAATAAACATTTTGCACCCATCTACTACGGTTCACTATCATGTGTAACTTGTGATTAGAATTAAAAAAAAAAAAGGCTTTCTACATACTCCCCAATACATATCAAGCTTTACAAATAATTTTAAGGTCTTCAAATTAACATTATAATAACAATATTATTTATTTTTAATTTAACTGTAATTGTTAATGATTAATATGACAAATGTACTGTTCAAGAATTTATAATTCTCAAATTTATTTGTATGATCATACATTTAGATATTAAAATAAAATTATTTAAGTTTTTTTTTTTTTACTACTTTTTTTTTACTACTATATTTAAATTGTGAACAAAATTAATAAGAAAAGAAGATTATACAAGGAAAGACTCATATAGGAATTCGTATGTATTTCCTTGACTTGAAATCAAGACTGTAAAGGACTGTGTTATATTTTTTGGATACAACAAAACTGTCACGATTTACAGTTAAGAATTTTTATTAGGTTAGCCGACATTTCAACCCAAACATGTGGGTCAACCTCAGGGCTAAATTATTATGTAATTTATTATTATTATTATTATTTTATAACATTTATTGAAGGAAGCTAGTCGACTGTTCTACATATCATGGGTGATAAATATTCAGGACAGTCTTTTTAAAAAAAAAATTTTTTATTTGTGCCAACGTTTCAACCCAAACATGTGGGTCATCTTCAGGGCTGAAAATTTTAAAATACAATCAGAGATATAATATTATACAACTGATAATGGTAAATAATAAACTATAGTGATTGATGGTACATGAATCTTAACTAATATTACAATACACATATTAAAAATGAAATATGTAAATAGTTATACAAACTAAAAATAATGTATATAATCCATTTATACAAATTTGTAATATTTTCTCTTACTAACCGTGGTTTGAGCACTGAGGATGTTCAAGTACTGACACATTTGGTAGGTAAGTGAAAAGGTCAGGGGGAGGATTTCCCAGTTGTCCTTTTTCAGATAGCAAAAGGTAGGTAAACATAGTCAGAGGGAAAGGGAGGTAATATTTCTGTTTGTAGAATGTAAATAATTTGCTGACTAAATATTTCATTTGTGTACAATATTTGCGTTGTTTTGTATGGTAACAGAATTGTGACTATTGGTGGCTAATAATGAAAGAAACATAAGCTAGAGGTGCCAATCAATATAAATATAACATAGCTTCATTAAATGTACACAATAGTTAGCCAAATAATATTTATAATAAATACAATTGTAATGGATTGAAATGATACGTAGGACAATATATTAACAGGATCTTTGAGTTCTGTGTATAGATTTCTTAATTAACTGTTATTTTTGAAAACTATTTCTAGATGGGGAAATTTGGAAGTTGAAGCTTTTTTGATTTTTTGAGATAGGACTGGGATGTATGGAATGGATCTGTATTTTCAAATCGTCGTGGGTGACTGAGAGCACTTTGTGGAAGACTGGTGAAGATGGGGTTTGGATTGATTTTTGATCAGGTTTTTTATAATGTGATCAGGAAAGGCATTGGATTTCAGGATCTTGTGTAGTTTGGTTAGGTTATTGTGGAATTGCGGGTCGGTTAATGTTAGACTCCGGTGTATCAGGTTTTTAGCTACACTGATTTTTTGGTGGTAAGAGTGGGAAATCCTCCCCCCTGACCTTTTCACTTACCTATCAAATGTGTCAGTACTTAAACACCCTCAGTGTTCAAACCTAGGTTAGTAAGAGAAAATATTAAAAAATTTTATAAATGGATTATATACATTATTTTTAGTTTGTATAACTATTTACATATTACATTTTTTATATGTATATTGTAATATTAGTTAAGATTCATGTACCATCAATCACTATAGTTTATTATTTACCATTATCATTCATATAATATTATATCTCTGATTGTATTTTAAAATTTTCAGCCCTGAAGATGACCCACATGTTTGGGTTGAAACGTTGGCACAAATAAAAAATTAAATTTTTTTTTAAAAAATACTGCGTCCTGAATATTTATCACTCTTTATAAAATTGATTATTATTATTTTATAAAGTTTATTATTATTATTATTATTTAATAAAAATTGTTATTATTAATATTTTATAAAATTTATTATTATTATTCATTCTTTATCACTTAAAAAAAAAAAGGTATTTTCCTGGAGTGGGGAAGAATTAACTTCAACCACTTCACGTCAATTTTTTGTAATTCTATTGGATATTTAGGAAGCACTTTACGATTCTAGCAGTGTTCAGCAGCACAGCTTTCTAGGCTTCATATATTGTAACTGTTGAGAGGCCCACCTTCTCGGTAGCTTCTACAGTGGATTTTGGAATCAGCCCATTGCTAGAGATCACTAAAGCCCTTACTGTCACTTTGTTCAGTCTGTACAATCTTTTAACTCGGCTGCAAGAGTTTGATATTTCCGAATTTTTTTGACGCAGACTGAGTTGATGTTTCCATCATTTGGTACAGCAATATTATTATTATTATTATTATTATTATTTTATAAAAATTAAAATTTATTTATTATTATTTTGTAATTTTTTAGCCCCGAGGATGATCAACATGTTTGGGTTGAAACATCGGCTACCCTAATAAAAATTCTTGACTGTAAATCCTGACAACTTTGTTTCATTCTAGTAAATGATCAGTCATAATATTTTTTCATAAATAAGTTCATCATTTATCCTCATAATGTACAATAGCTGGAATAAGAGAATCCCATAACTGACCATAACCCCATATGTCTCTTAATATGACCCGACTTGAATTATTAACAAAGAGATTAAGTAATTTTATCCAAGTTAAAAAAATATTGAAATTATTCCTTCCTAAATAAGAAAAACAGATTTTAGACCAATGATTTAGTAAAAGATCAAAGATTAAGGCCTTATTCCTGAGAAAGAATAGAAATATTTAGATATTAAAAATCACTAGATATTAACTATCGCACAATAAATTCAAAATTTATTAGTAACTACAAGCCTTTTACTCGATAAGAAGAAAATACCGTAAGAAATTTTTGATTGAATATAGAGATGCTGAATATTATAAGAAAAATATTTAGTAATAATAATTAAAATAATTTAATAATAAAGTTACTGGAGTTCTAGCAATGGCCAGATTCTCCACTCAAGTCATGAGTGTCTGTGGTTGTAGCGCCCTTACTCAATCTCCGCTGGCTTTCAATGCCAGTGAAATGGTTGAGCAAGAAGCGCAGGGATCTCCTGAAGCCTTGCTTTCCCTCCACATGTGGGGGGATAAGTATGGTTCGGAGTTCCTATGGCCGACTGTAAATAGTGTAATAGGTATGCCTGCGTCTAAGATGTTTATTTTCATTACTTTTTTTATTTTTTTTTTTTATTTTTTTTTTTTCTCACTATGATATTTTATGATATTCTTTTGTAGCTTTATATTATTTGAAGTTAGCTTATATTTTTAATTATTTATTTATTTTTTTAATTTGTAAATATGGTGTGAATGTGCTCTCAGAACTCTATTATAAATGTCCTTTATTGAGACAGATTGTAATATTTATCAATAAAAAAAAATAAAGTAATTTAAAAAAATTACAAAACTTTCAAGTAATGTTTTATAGTGAAAAATAAACATTCGGGAACTGATATAAAAAGAGATTAGTAACAGCAAACCAGGCCAGCCATGGTTTTGCATGGCAATTGAAATTTCCAAAAGAAAATCTTAATTTATTTGTTTCCCTCTATTTTTATAAATTGCTGAGATATGGGTACATACTACATACAACTTCAAACCAGCTGCCATTTTTAAACAATATGGAGGATGGTAAAATTTAGCTCTAAGGATCATCATGGTGTTGTTTGTGATCTTGGTATAAAAACAAAAACATTGACACAGCAGTCTCAATTAAAAGTCTTGAATTCTCTGATCGCCCACCATTTTGCAACAAAATGGCAATCGGTAATTTCAAATCACGAAGTTCTTCCTATCATTAATTCATAGCATAAAAAAAAAAAAAAAATTGGCCCAGTAATCTTGAAGAGAAGGCAGATATTTTTTGATCAAATTTTGAATGCTACATATCTTGAAACATTAAGACTCAAATTTTGAATAAGGAGCAGTCAATTTCTTTTTCTTGGCTGATTATAAAATGGTTCATAATTAAAAATAATAAATCAAAATCAATGCATCAGTAATAAAAATTGTAATGAATAAAATGGAAATATCCACTATAACTAAGATAACCAATTAGATTGCTCAATTAAAGGGTTGGGTGATTATCATTTTACAGGCAATTTTCAGCCCACTATAATTATTAATCAATTCATTTAATCTGACCTGAGTTTTCCCTCTCCATTATACAGTTGAGTAACATTTCTTCATAATGGAATATTAAGGACCAATTTGAGCTGTATCAGCTAAATTCTCTTATAAGAAGTTTCTTTCATTTTTTTAACTTTGAAATTATAAAAAGTTTATCTTAAAAATTGCCCATCATCTGGGAATCACAAGGTTAAGCAGCACATATGTATCAGTGTCAGATAAACTCTTTTAAAAGAAGTATCTTTCATTCTTGTAACTGCCAAAATTAACTATCCCACAATTATTTAAGCTGAGAACTTAGGACTACTTTCCTGACTCACAAAATTTACTATGGATTCTTCCTAACTAATTCCTGACTACAAAAATTCACCGACATATTTATGAATTTCCTGAAAATCCCAACAGGTAAATACTCTGCCAGGCCAAGTTTGGCATTTGCACAAGATTGGTTAAAACAAATATAATAGTCATTATTTAACTTTTATACAAAAATAATATTAATAATACATTTAAATATCTTACAACTGAAAATTCTTTTTCCAAATCAAATGAAAATACCTTGTTTTTCTTTCTTAGAAGCTGTAGTATTTGAAGACATAAATGATTTAAAGTAGGATACGGCTTTAGAATCTTCTTGGCTTGCACTAGTATCCTCTTTCTCATTGACAGCATCCTTTTCCTTCTTAATACTCATGCCTTTCCAATAATTTATAACTCCTAACAACAAACAAATGTTATAAGCCAATCAATATAATGATGTCAGAGAAATGGAATGAATCCATCTTCTGTCCCATTTATTCCTGACTCATGTAATCTTCCTATAGTTACTAACAATGATATGTATACTCAATTATTATATCATTTACATGTATTGATGTTTTTATTATTAAAGTAAATCAAGACTTAAGTGTTAATAGTGATAAACAATAAATAGTAACAATATACATAATAAATCTAAAGTCTGGATGTCTTATAGCGGACCAGATTCCGCTCATGTATATTCCTCAAGAATCATTTATTGTTGTCTACTATTATTATAGAAAGCAGGTTTAATACAAGAATTACAGATGCAAAGAATAACTAAAGTGACTCAGTGGTAGTATTTCGTTATGCTAATGTAAATGTAAAAAGTGCTTATGAAAATGTTAGCCACAATGATATCGTAAGCTCATAAGAAGCTAGAGGTGTGTCACTGGATCTTAAAATGTGACTTTCACTCTCCTATGCAAAAACATAATCAGAATCAGTATTGGTGCCCACACAACTAGTCAAATCAAAGTAGTATTCAACCTGACCATTGACTATTTTTATCACAACCTGTGTAATTAAGAGTTTTCAAGAGCATTTAGACATGGACTAAAAAGAGTCCAAGAATGTATGGTCTTAACAGGGTTCGTGGATAACTAGAATGCCTCAGTGAATATGACAAGGGTACTGCAGCCCATTAACTTTATTAATAAGCTTTTAAAAGAAAATATACAGATGAAAACAAGCATATTTAATTCCCATTTTCCTTTATTTGAACTTTTAACAGCTAACATAACACATTATTTAGCATGTATTGCAAGACATATAGGTAAAAATTAGAATATTCCATTTTCAAAGTCGTGATATCATAATTATAAATAAAAATTACATGGTTGATAGCTGAGGTCGGTATGACATTACTCAATCCTTTCAAAGATTTTAGTATGCTTCGGCAGTGTCATAAATCATCTTAAATTTAAACAAAGTTGAATAGAAATTGAGCACTGGTATAAATTTGCAATAGAAATAAACATATATTCCACAGAGGTATTGAAAAAATTATAGAAATTTAAATGATCATTATTTTCATGTAGTTAAAATTCAAGTTAACTAAACACTATTATATTTTAATTAGCGACAATATTATTTTTTTAACTCTTAAAAAGAGGAAGAACTATAATAATAATAAGCTTAGAGACAAGTTAACTAAATTAATGACAATTGGATAACTGAAAATTTCAAGCTCATAATCTAGTAATGAAGCACTACTTAGACAATAATAACCATAACAAAACATAGTTTGGCTCATGTTCCTGAAAGATCTATAAATTATAAACTTTCTTTCATTATGAGATAGTCACACTTTTTTAATATGCTATCGGAGCTATTTATAAGTGCCCATGGCAATGTTTTGAAAGAACAAGAAATAAATTAAAATTTAAAATAAATAATATTATATAATAATAATAATATATATTAAAAATAAATACTATATGCCTCAGAAACCTGGAAAATTTCAACCAACTCGGCAAGAAAATTGTTATCAATGGAGATGGATTTTTGGAGACGTAGCTGTGGAATATCAAAACTACAACATATTCCAAATTATGCAATTAGAGATAAAGTGAACAAACCATTTAACATTCTGAGCTCCATTGAGACAAAAAAGCTGAGTTGGTTTGGGCATGTTATGAGAATGACGGACGACCGATGGCCTAAAAGAATACTTTAGCATCGACCCTTGGAAAGGAGGAAGAGGGGTCATCCGGAAAAGAGAATGGTTTACATGAGGCTATAGGAGCAAGGGGACTGCAGGAAGAAGACTGTTAGGATAAAAATAAATGGTGACAGAGGTTAGGTTAGGACATATGACCTTCTGTCATAAATAAAATTGTTATATATATTTAAAAATAAATAAAATTTATAAAAGATCATAAATTAAACCAATTTTATTTGTAATTGAATAAATAAAAAATACTTTAAAACTATTGCAAGTGAAATATTCATTAAACCTACTACAATGATCAGTATATTTGTTTATGTAATTTGTTATCACTCATACAATCGTATACTCGTATTGCTACTAATTTTGTGTTTTTTTTAAAGTTATATAATTATTATATGTTTTGCATATATTTTACCTATGTCTTTCATCAGAATAATATTTAATATTCTTCTTCATATAACCTAATTTATTTCCTTAATGATTAATACTAATATGACATTCATAATGAATACATAATATGTTACAGAGATGGATATATTGTTGAATATTGCTTTTCAATTATCACGATAATAAATAGTCAGGATTTGCAGACTAGATTATGGTTTATTTAGCTTGGCAACATTTATATATTTTTTTTTAAATTTAAAAACTTCACCTCATTTATTCTTAACCCCACTTTTTATTTATTTGTTTGTGCTATTCATGTAGTTAATTTATTTGTAATATTAATATATATATATTTTTTTTTTGCATGCTACTATGATTATATTATTATTATCTTATCAACACTTTCCATCTTGGCTTATTTACGTAATTCGGTTTTATATCTATATCTTATATTTTTTTAATTTTTAGCACTGATGATGATGACCCATATACTTGGGTCAAAATGTAGTCGACATAATAAATCATATCTAGACATTAAAACCTGACTATTCGTCATCCTCATATGTATAATATTTTTATTAATGTATTTCTTAATCTGATAAAAAATAGATCGAGAAGCCCTGCTTTAAAGGATTCTACATCTAATGAAAATCTAATAAAATTTTCAATAGATATGAACTAAATAATGTTATACTAACTTACCCTGCATTATGTTTGATAATAAAAGAATAACATACATGAATTCATACCAGTTAGCTTTAGCTATATTTATTTCACTAAAGGCATAGTAATCATTTTTTTTAAAAAATCCCAACCCATTATATGACTAACAGTTAGCAAGTTCAATAAATTCACCAGCACAAAATGAATCATGACTTTAATGAGAATCTATAAAAAGCAAACACATTAATAATAGTTATTCTCACAGAAAGATAAAACTTTGTCCGTGATAATGAGAGGATGCGACATCATTAATGCTATACTACGAAAATCTGCTTACTTAAAAAATGTATTGGCTAATAATAAGTTCATTACTAAATAACACTAGTAAAAGTAGATATACAGCAAACGGATTTACGACGAACTTTGTAAATTACATTTTAACAGGAAATCTATTAACTAACAGTTGCTTCACTAAAATCTGTGACATATGCATATACCACATAGGGCATACTAGAGTGTTAACAAATACAACAGAAAAATCCATTAAGCCAAAGGTCATCACAAGCTGGAAAGTTTTTATTTCAACAATAAAAAAAAATACAATAAATAAAATAATAATAAGTTCATTATTAAATAATCCTTATAATTTTATTTGATCAAACTGTAGTTCAATACAATGTCTAATAAACTTATTATTTTTAAATTTTAAATAATTAAAAATTGAGAAAATAAAAATGTCCTAAAATAGGAATAAAATAAAAAATCAGCAGGATTTCACAGATATTTTTTAATGTTCAAGCTATGATCATTAAGATCAAGCTTAATAAAAGGAATAATTACTAATATACCAAAGTATACATAATCAAAACACAAATGATGGTTATTTATTAACAACAAATATAAACATTTATTAACATTGCTATAACATGAGAAAGTAATCGAACATTGTTAGGCATTACTTATCTACAATTTTAGCATTAATTATTAAGCCAGATTGAAATTGTGGCTTATATTACAATTTAAAGTTAAGTTTAGAGATAAGGTTTAATTAAGAATAACATTTTTCAGTTCAATTGTAAGAATATCCATTTTTAAATATTGACCGAAAAATAAAGAAATTGTTTTTGTCTTTCAAATAAACCTTAACTGATAACCACCAAGAAAAGTCCAAAGTTACTTATTTATGTTTTTAACTAAAGTATGCACTCTAAATCTAATATAATTTTTACACGCTTACAACTAATAATATTCAAAAAAATTTAACTTCTTAAAATTGCTATTATCTTTGTTGAACTAAATCAGAATTTATAGGAATACATCATATAACAAGATAATTAAGTAATAAAATTTGTCATATTTAAAACAACAAACATTTTTTTTACAATCATTTAAGTTTACAAAATGTCTAGTAATAATTTATTTTGACTAATTCAAAAATAAATAAATTATAAAACAATAAACACAAAATATCTACAACTATTTTAGTTCACAAAAATATCAGGTTCTAAGGAAACCAATCAACAAGAAGCAAAGATGAAAAAATCACAAAATCTTTCCATTTTTTTCTTTACAAAAGAATAAGAATATTACAATGAACACATGCGAAAGTAAATATCAACAATTATAATAAATCATATTAATTTGAAGTAAATCTTCAAACATTAAACAGCATCTTATTTAAAATAACTCATTAATAGATGCAGAGCCAACAAATGTATATTCAGTAGTAAGTACAACCAAAATGATCCTTTTAACAAAATTTAATTACACTTCAAACATGATTCATCAATATATTCTAAATTTGAATTTATAAATTATTAAAATAAAATTCTCTTACCATGTTTATATAGTTATATTCTTCATACTAGTGATAAACACCAAAGAAAAGATCCCAAAATACCAATACAGACAATAAACATGACAAATGATTGATAAAAACATAACTTCTATCTTCTCATAACACCTTTAATAGACATTTTGATATCATATAAGTGGTTATTAATCAATTCAAACTATGAACTACACATTTCAAACCCTCTTCCCTGAATTAAACTGAAAACAGTAAATACAAACAGTTAAGGAGATAGTCAGCTGACCAGCTTTGCCATAGTGATAGCTTGGCAACATTCTTCCAACTTGAGAGTAGTTTAAATGAATCAACAACTAGAATATTACAGGCTGTACTTTACTTTAAAATAATTACAGTGTACTCTTTCTAATGAAATATAACCTATGTTTAATCTTCAGGCTGAAAAAATATATTTTCGCAGAGGGATCTTCTCTTTTACAACAATCATATTCAAGTTATTTCAGGCATGTAATTTTGTTGTTTTACTAAATTGAAAATAGTTGGTATTTTACAGAAGTTTACCCCGATGTAGCTGTTAACCATCATTCGCTGCCCGAACAAAAAAAAAATAAAAAAATATAAAGTTATGCTCAAGAACTCTGTAAATTTAAAAGTCATACTAGATATCCTTCAAATAAGGAAATTAGCAGGGAGTATAAAACTAAATTCACATGCACCATCGTCATAAGATAACCGTTATGCAACCTATAGAAATAAATATGACCATCCTTCAGTCGATATCACACCATCAGCGTTGTGTATACTATTGATTGGATCCTATATTTTCATTGGATTTCAATGGTAAATCTTCCCTTTTTTTACTTGATTAAGAAAAAAGGTTGTCAAGTTATAGATATTTGCAAATCTGGCCCTAAAATTTCATCATAATATTATAATTAAAAATGGAAAAATGTCATCAACAGTGATAAGGTCCAACATCGATTGAGGAATACTCAAATCTTTGTTTGATAGATTTAGTTAACCCCGGTATCACCGCAATATTTTTTACAGTTAAAAGTAAGGAGGAAATAAGTGGTGTCGAGGTGTTATACAATTATCAGAAGGCCTCGACAGAGCGTGTTCAGTTTTAGGGTTTTATGACTTAGTGGATGAAGGAAAATTCTTAGACAGAATGACATCAAGTGTCAGGCGGATGAGCCCTCAAATTACTATTGGTTTGCGGGGTAAGGGATAAACCTTGACACTCCGCTGGAACGGGAACCATAAACGGTGGGATCAATCTCCTGACTTTGTGGAGGATGAAATATTAACAGAGGGAAGAATTTCTTGACTTTGTATACAGGAGTACAAGGGGATGAATCAACATCCAGACCTTATATGGTGAGAGAATATGAAAAAAAGGTTATAGGAGTATTGTGAATTAAAAGGCAGTTTGATGAAAAACCAAGAAGCGTATATAGAATATACTAATCAAATTACTGGGAAGGTTCACAGCCTGAAGGGTGGAGTCCCGAAAACTTGTCTCTTTCCTTGGTGGACTGCGGTAATCATTCCGCCATGACTAAATCGGCTATAAAAAACTGTTACAGTTACTGTTATTTAAAACCTTTCATCAGTATGTCTTATCACCATTAAACTTTAATAATAAAAAGTATTTACAATGTATATACATATTTCAATTTACAATGCATATATGTATAAATATTTCAATTTACAATGTGAGTATATTACAATAGAATAATGAGAAAATATAATATAATTTTGGATACAATGAATGAGCTCTCACGTGTGGCTCTGCCACATAGCGGGCCCGGTAAACTATTAGTCCCTTGTAGGTTTGGTAGCTGGCAGGAAATGCCGCTACAGTAGTATAGCCAGAAAAGGTCCTTTTATACTCTATTTTATAACTGCTTCTTTGATAACAATGGCAGGTGAGCTGCATGGTTGGGACATAACGTCGAAGTTAACAATGGTAAAAGCTTCAGAATAATTTCAGATGACAACACAGAAAAGACAATTACTAAAAATCAAAATTGCTCACGACTCATGAAGATATTGCTGAACTTTATTCAGCAATTCGAGGGACCTGTTCGAAGTTGTGAATTAGCGGTCTAGAACTGAATAATGAATTCGAAAGACAGCCACATAATTAAGAAACCAACAACTCCTTATTTATCAGAGACCGATAGCGGTGGAGAACATAAATAAAATACTAAAAAATGATGTGATCGATCCATCGTGTAATCCGTGGTCAACTCCTGTGGTGCTTGCTCTAAAAAGACTTAAAACGGAAGTATAGTCTCTCCCTCCCATATAGCAGAGACGTTGAAATCATTTGATGAATTAGCTTCAACCACGAGGGTTCCTGGGAACCTACTTGGCCAGAAAAAAAAATAAAGAAACCGCGTTTATAACAGGAGGTGGTTATACAAATTTAGATGGACGTGAATTCCCCCGCCAACGTATCAGCGAGTATTGGACGTATTAAGGGAGAGTAATGCTTTTTACCTTGACAATATAATTCTGTTTTTAGTCACTGTAGACTAGCCAATCTGAAGTTCAGAATATAAAAATTTGGTTACAGAGGTGCGATGTTTAAGACATTTTTCAATTCCTGATGAACCAGAGAAATTAGAGCCAGTGCAAGATTACTTATGCCTCATGAATGTGGGTGAAGTAAAAAGGCTTCTGGTATTGAGGCTTACTACCGTAGGTTCATTATGAACTTTACTGGTACAGCATATCCTTTCACACTCTGAAGAAGAGCGTAAATTTTGTTTGGGTGAAGTGACAGGAGGATTGTTGAAATATTACAGAGGACCCTAAGTACCAAGCCGGGTACCAGGCTTGAAACTTATGTCTTTAATCTTTGCATCTGCGTTTTATGATCCGTGTACACTGCCTGCAGATTGACCTAACTGTCCCAAGGGTCGCATTGAGGACGGTGCTATCTCATCCTATAATCCGTTTATTATAATTATCGATCATGGGGAGCGTAAATAGATGTTGTATCACAACGATACCACTTATGAAACCAGGAATGTAAAGAACGGCGGCCGTTTTTTTTTTTTATGGCTCGGCTAAATCGTATAAATTGTAGTCCACATTGATCTCCCGTGATAGTTTCGTTCGGTTTTAGCAGCTAATACAAAATTACACTGTGTTGATCCCTCCAAATACAGAGGAGAAGCTTGAGAAGAAGTCGGGGTTATCATCAATGTTTTATACCTAGGTTTAAAATACAATTTCTGTTTTTCATCGCCAGTCACGATACAAGGCAAAAAAACGTTTCCTTTCCTGCTAAAGAAACAGCAGTTCACACGTGAAAATTTTGTTCGGCGTCTTTGATTCTAGATCATTCTTAATGCTTTCAACCGTTTCGAAACCGTTCTGTCATCTAGTAATGATTTTCGAAGTTCAGTTAGATTCTGAGATGAATTTTCATGAAGTTATTTCCCAATTTCTTCTTTGGCTTTATTATTAATTAATTTTTTTCGGCGCGGCCGATATTAAAATCAAATTTTTTGAAGCGCTGAAACTAGTCTCTACGCGTTTTTTTCCGACAGAGCATGCTCATCTTAATTATCAACAAGAGTTCTGTGCGCTTTAGCTGCAGATTTCTTTTGAATAAAGTAGTAATACAAAATTCACCATAAACATTCTTTACTTTGCACGAAACTCGACAATGTTAGAAAAACTAAAAATAACGTTGTTTACACTGTGGTGAACTAACACATAGTGAAGTCTAATCTAACTGAAAGGAGTTATAGAAAAATTTCATTACCATCAGAAATGAAACGTACATAGTACTGGTGCTGCCTTATGTTAGGAAACAGCGAGTAAGTAATTCAAGATCCTGATATACATTAGCAACAGCATTTACTTCCTCAACTCAATGGTTGCACCCTTCTTCTGTATCTTCTACGATAGTTAACAGCTAATTCTAAAATCCTTTCGACCTGTTGTACGTTTGTGGGACATAATAAAGCCAAGAGTTCGTCCAATAACCGCTGAAACGTCGGTGGGACATTCACAAGTGGTAACTCGCACCATCTCTCTATATCTGTTCCTGTAATTCAGAAAGCCAGTATATATACAGAGGTGTTAGACACTAGCGGATCTTGTATTTAATTTTTTTAGGGGAGGCTTTAGCCTGGAAGCTTTTTTTTTTTTATATATATATAACGATAATCACTTTGGAGAAAAAAGAAACTAACTACCTATATGAGATGGTATTTAAGTGATTCTTGAAGTTATGTTAAATGTAATTAAACGAACAATAATACTTTGAGAGATAATGTTTTTCCATAAAACATGGTTATATTTTACTATTTTGGGGGAGGGGGTGGTGGAGTGCTTCAGCCCGAAAGCCTCGCTCCTTCCCCCTGTAGATTCGCCTATAGGATGAGAGGATGAATGGTCTCTCTCCATAGAGAGAGAATCGCTTTATTATCATAAAAGAGTGCTGCCCAATTACATTAGGTTGCTTTAAACACAGCATACTTATTAATCGCTACAGACAATTTTCCAAAACTAATATACAATTATATAGTATTAACAATATGTATGAGCATAGTATACACATTTTTTTAATATATATATATTTTTTATTATAATTTTTCCCCCTATATTTTTTTTACTATTTCTTTCATTCATTTATTAGCATTATGCATCCGTTCCTCTTCCTTCTCTCCCCTTATACATTTTTCTCATTCCCTGGATTTTCTCCTCTCTTTTCCTAACCTAATACATAAAATGCATACAACTACATATAGTGCAGTGGACGTGGTCAATAAATAATGTAAAAATGCTGTAAAACACGCATGCCTCCCCCATGAGCAAACTCTCTCTCTCTCTATCCATGCACATGGTGATGGATAATTCCCAGGGAGTCGAGGATTATATTCTCCGCCAACCTTGCCACGTCCTTTATGTCGACACTAAGGCCCTCCATGAAGCTTCTTGTTGAGTTCGGTATCGTTCCGCGAGCTCCGAACAAAAGGCCTCTCACGTGGAACTCTCTCGGCCCAATACTCTCGCGGAACTTTTCACTAAGGAAAGGGGAGCATTTCTCATAGGTCTTTTTTTTCTCTCTTTCCACTTTCCCTACCTGATCGAGGTCATTGGTCTCATACCTCACGGTAGGATCCAAAATCATCGCCGATTTTCCGTCTTAGGGAGTGCTACAATGTCAGCATATCGGGTGGATCCATCCGTATCTATACAATAAACTTCCTCGAAACAGGCGTAATCTCTCTCTTTAAGGAGCCTCATCAGTTCATGTTTGACTCTATGGTGACGGCGTGTTATAAGGAGGGAGTTGTTGGGACATTTTCCATGCACATGTGCTGGTGTTCCGGCTCTCTGTCGCATTTGCGACAGAGGGCCCCAACTTCTCTTACCTGTCCGCTGACACCTGGGACTCCACACAGAGGTGCATAATTAATATTTAGTTTCAGGGCATTGGATCATTTAGACCCAGAAAGTACTTCCTTGTCGTACATGTATTCATTGGCTTTCGGGGTCTCTTTAAAATGGTGAACTCCAATGCCCTGCCACCTGCAATTGGTCCATTCCTCGAACGAATTTTCCCGAAGCGACTGCAGTAGAGGTCTCATATTTCTAATACCCCGATCAACCCCTAATCTCTCGGCACATTCAGCAACCTCAGCCGAATAATCAAAAATCGGTTGGAATAGGGCATCGGGCACATTGAACAGTCTCTGAGCAATGGACCAATGTTGTAGAGGAGCCTCCCATTGGCAGCGGATTAATCCTAATCCTTGAAACCTCCTGGGATCGTATAACATCGCCATGGAAGTGTTCGCAGGGAGTCCAACAATAGCCTTCACACTCCTGCGAATCATGGTGTCGATGTCGTCAAGTATGGCAGGACGTAGCTTTGTGAGGGCTGCAGTTCGGAGAGGGTAAGTAAGACCCGGGAACAGATATTGATTGACAATGCTTAGCTTCTGCCCCGGCTTCAGCAAGGGAGAGGTTACCAGTTTATTGAGATTGTCGTTCAATTTGGTCACCGAATCTTCGTTGAACTGTAGCTCTCTCTGTAGAATGTACACCCTAAATACTTGATTGTATCTCCATTCTGCAATTTTTGGATGTACTCTCCATTCTCAAGGGAGAGTATCGCTGTTTCCAACTATCCTTTATTTAGAACGATGCCCACGCTTTTTTGAGGATTTATAGACAAACCGATTTCCTCAAACGTCCTCTATACGCCGCTGCCGATGACTCTTTTTGCAGCCCCCCTGTCACGCGCTGACACTGCCTGGTCATCTGCGAAACCTGTGAGGACCACACAACCTTGGTCACTTTTTAACTTATATCCAATTTTTTTTTAAAATTCTTCATCGCATAGGTTGAAGAGCGACGACGACAAGGGGCCGCCTTGGGGCACTCCGCGCAGCACTTTGATTTGACTAGTTGCTTGAACACCGTGTTGCTTGATTGTGTTCGTGCAGAGGAGAGCCGATATAACACGTTTAAGATCCGGTGACACACCTCTTGCTTCTAAGGAACTCACGATGTGTTTGTGGCCAACATTGTCAAAAGCACCGACAACGTCAAGTCAATATAGCGTTGATAATCCTTGCGTTGACGTGCGTTCCCGGGATGCCTTTTATAAAGCCTCTCTGATTTCTGTGAAAGGTGACCTACTTTCTTAGTTCGTGATCCAGAACCTTCTCTCTGATTCGGCGCACAATAGAACAAATGGTGATGGGTCTCTAGGTAGAGATATTGTTTACATCGTCTTTCCCCTTATATATTAATATTGTGCGCCCTTGTTGAAGTAGTTCTGGGATATAGGCCACCTTCAGCATTATCTCCGCAATTGTTTTGATAATATTTGCAACCACAAATACCTCTTTCAGGGTAAACCTCTTTCACCCTTAAAAGAAAGCCCACATTAAATATAACTTACAGTTTCACACAGAAGGCTTCTCTTCAAAGAAGCAAATAACAACAATTGCCTCTCCACTCTTGAGACCACACCTCCGATTTCCTTTACGTTACATGCATTATTTCTTTCAATTGCCATTCAGTAAACCTCTTGCAACGATAAGTTGGAGTCCTACATCACCATTTCTGGGATACGGGGGTCCAACCAAACCTATTCTAACCATAGTGGAAGGTCGAGATTCATTATTTACTCCGGCACGAATTAAATTTCAAACCACGCAGGCAAGATTTCATGCGGCACTGCCGGCATCGATAATATTAATCGTAAATGGCATAGCGGTTCAGTATTATTTAGGGAAAGTACTTTTTCTTGGTCAACAGTTGTGTGAGGAGGTGATTTGACCGAGATCGAGCTCAATCGCCCGATTTTCTCCCTTAATCAATTATTTAATCTTTTATCAGGTTTTAATATTTAATCTACAAAAAGTACCTACATTATAGAGGCTGGGTGTGCCCCAGAAGAGTCTCCCATCCCCAAGGTCGATCCGCAATTGATTAAATAGAATTAATAATTTATCTGCCATAAACCAGAATTTGAATCTGGGATCTTGTGCATTGAAAGCTCAGCGCTCTACCACTGAGCTACTCCACGCACATACTTGTTTTATTATTTTACTTAATTATTTTATTCTGAGGATTTTTACAAAAAAAAAAAAATTAACTATTTTATGAGTATGATATGTGAATTATCAATCAAACAGTTGAACAGCCTAATAGTTTTTGTAGTTCTCTCTTTAAGCAGATAATGATGGCCACCAGTGTGCCAGAATTATGCTCACTTAAACCTATGATCACATCGACACAAAAGGCGGCTACATCAAGGAACATAGCAACATGTAACCAGATGGCGATGTGGCCGTTCTCTTTGAATCAGTTTCTTACTTTCTTCCCGACGTGTCCCTGTCTTTACTGGCAATGTGGTAGTTTTATTTGTATTGTGTATTGTAATAGATAACGAATAATTTATTCTAACTTTCAACTACGAATAAAGAATAATTCTTTTTATCTTTTATCTAGATAATATATAAATTCAAATTATCTACTATCTTTTTATTTGTTATTCGCCTTTTACAAATAAATTTGGAATAATTTTATTTATCTTCAATATAAGGGTCAATTTATGTTTTCGTAGCCACAATTTTTGAAAATGATCTCCATTTTAGGATTACGGCACTGCGTTGCGGCTTGTTTGAGTTTTTTTAATTTCTTCGATATAAGGGTCGATTTAAATGTTTTCGGAGCCGTAGTTTTTTAAATGATTTCCATTTTATGATTACGCCACTGCGTTTTTACTTATTTAAGTTATTCGGATTTTTTCTATATAAGGATCCAATTATGTTTTCAGAGCTATAGACTTTGGAAATGATTTCCATTTTAAGACTATGCCACTGGGTTTCGTAAAAAAGTGCAGGAAAAAGATAATAAAAAGTTCAAGAAATATTTGGTAAAGACCTTTAATCTAGATGAAATAGTATTTATGAATCACTGCAACAAAATTTTAAATGTAAAACGCAAAATTAATTTTTTTTTATCAGCATATATGAGATAACAAATAATCACTAACGTGACTTTGTCAAATGATCTTGAGATCAATACCTTCTTTTCTAATAAACATGATGATCTAACTGTGGTAAATAAATATCAAAAAAAAAAAAAAACAAATATGTCGAAAAGGAGTGACGTAATCATAAAACGGCTACGTGAACAGATAAATAAACCCTTGTGGTGAAAGAAAAACGAATGTCTTACCCTTAGAAAGTGAGACTAAGGTTGATGTTTTATTAGTTTAAAAACATCAAAAGAATTTACAGGAGGTAACTAGGTTACAAGCCAGGTTAAACAAAGTAGTTCAAGCTTCCCTCACTAGAGTGGGATTAAATCACTACATTCACCCTGGATTTTTGAGGATACATCTGGTAAGATTTAAAAGTACAATATTAGATACAAAAGAGAAATTTGAAACATTATTCATGATTTGCAATATCAGGGTTTTTATTTAATTATATAGTCTTTAATGTAAGAAGGAACCTTGGTCACACGTGGAGGTCTTGAACACAGAAGGAATCCAATTTTAAGGGGAAAGAATTATGGGACCTGGAAATCCTAGATTGGAATAAAATATATTCTTGTTCTTCTATCGACTCTATGGTTGATATTCTTACTACCAATCTCCTCAGTATCCTCAATAACCATGCCACTCTTAAACCTCTACATTTCGTCACCGGCCTGCTCCTTGCATGTGTCAGGAAATTACCTGTAGAAGAGGCGCGACGCTGCTCGTAGACGCTTTAGACGTACTAGGCTTGCAGATAACTACCAAGCGTTCAGGGTGCTTCGCAACTTGACACAAACAAGGATCCGGTGTGCGAAATCCCTCTACTTCCACGAAGCCCTTTTCTCAACTCCTGACATAAAATCAAAATGGCGACTGCTTCGTAAACTCTACCTTTGTGATCCTTCCAGATCCGCTACCCCAGCCTTTCCAATATCTCCTGATGATCTAAACTCGCATTTTATATCTGTTGCTTATACCTCTCTTTTATCCTCCTGTTCCGGCTTTCCTATAGAGATACCATTTAACGACAATAACTTTTATTTTTCCGAAGTTTCCCCTACAGATCTTTTAACCGCTCTAATAAAATCCCACACCAATTCCATAGGACCTGATGGCATCCCTGTCAAATTAATAAAATCATGTCTCCCTGAAATCCTCTCTGTTCTCCTTTTCATCTTCAATTTCTCCCTTCAGAATTCAGCATTCCTACATCTTGGAAAAAAGCCATTGTCCTTCCTTTGAATAAAAATTCTAATCCGACCTCACCCGAAGATTTCCGTCCAATCTCAATTCTTTCCAACCTCTCAAAACTCCTAGAAAGATTGGTGCAATCCCAAGTCTCCAACTTCCTTGAAAAGTCCAACCAACTTAATTCTCGCCAATCCGGTTTCCGTCCTAGCTACTCCACACAATCCGCCATAATTAAAATCACCAGTGACATTCAAACAGCAATAGATGATAAAAAGTTAACTATCCTTATCCTTCTCGACTTCTCCAAAGCCTTCGATTCCATTAACCATTCCATCCTTTTCAATAAACTGAAATTATTATCCTTCTCCAATAGTTCCATCTCTTGGTTTCAGTCTTTTCTTTCACAACGCACCCAAGCAGTCTCCATACCCAATCAATCACTATCTGTCTTCCTTTCTTTATCCTCTGGAGTTTCCCAGGGTTCAAGCATATCTCCTCTCCTTTTCAGCTCCTACATTAACGACCTACCTAAATCAATTATCCATTGTTCCCACCACTTTTATGCAGACGATTCACAGATGTACCTATCATTTTCCCCTCCTGAGTTACTGGGGGTATTTGCCAAGATCCAAGAAGACCTAGATCGAATCAGTGCTTGGGCAAATGTAAATGGATTAAGGTTAAATTCTGGCAAACCTCAGGCCATTGTCATTGCTTCCAAGCCCCTTCTTAGATCCCATACCGACTTTCCCATCCTTCACCTTAATGACCAGCCAATCTCCTTCTACACCTCTGTTAAAAATTTAGGATTTTTCATTAATCAAAACCTCTTTTGGAATCGCCATTTTTCTCATATCTCTCGACCGACAATTTCCACGTTCAAACTATACCATCGCTTCCGCCATCTCCTACCTCAACATACGCGTAGACTCCTAGTTTCCTCTCTCATTTTCCCCCACTTTGACTATAGTTGTGTGGTGTATGATGGCCTCTCTGTGGAGCTCCGCGATAGACTGAAATGACTAATGAACAGCTGCGTAAGATTTGTGATCGGGGCACCAAGATACTCCCAAGTCTCTCACCACTAAGCTGAGTTAAAGTGGCCTTTCCCCTCCTTCCGAAGACAATATTTCCAAGGTACGATCCTCTACCAAATCATCAACAACCATCGTCCTTCTTACGCCTACAACCTTCTCCAGTTCAAATCCTCAGTCCATTCCCTGTCCACAAGATCTCGACCTTCTAATCTTTACATGCCTTCTCACAGATTCCAAAACTCCTTTATTGCTCGCTCTGTCAATTTCTGGAATTCACTCCCTATCAAAATTCGACATTCCCCATCCATACCCACATTCAAAACCCTCCTATTCCAATTTCTATCCCAAAAACAGTCAGATAGTTGCTAACCATTCGACAACATACATGTATTTCATGCCATTCATTGTCAAATATCAATGCTAAATGATAATGTATTTATATATTAATCAGGTACTTTATATTATCTGATTCAGCTTTCTTTTTTCTAATTTGTTTTCTAATCTGTTTTCTAAACACGAAGCTGACTTTAATAAAGAATTTGATATATTTTTATTTTTTAATTCTTTATGGCTTTCTTAAAAGTGTATACTGGTCTATCAGTGGAAATAGCTTCAAGTGTCTTGTCATAGTGTTAATTGTTTTGTATATAGTTTCATTGGTTTTGTATATAGAATGTTTACCTTATGTTTTATTTACATTATTTCTTTTTTTCGATTGATTTTATTTTGGCCAGATGTAATCTTTTAATTTTGTTATTCTCAAGGGACTGTGTCCCAGAATAAAGTTATTTTCTATCGATCTACTCTGAGTAAATCGTGTCCGATGAGAACATCAGAACAGAGTTCTTCAAAACAGTCAACTTACATTTAGTGTAAGTGTGTTCAGCAATTTCTAGCTCTACGAAATTAAACACTCAACTTTGGTCCATAACGACGTAGATACCATCGATATTCGTCCCTCATCAGGCATAACTTGAATGTTGTGTTCACGGACAAAGTTAAGGCTGAAAAAGCTACTAGAACTCCCAATGTCCACGAGGCAGTTACAAGGGATTCCATTCACAAGAGCAGGGGTAACAGCGTGGCTTAACTGGGGCCAAAATCTGCCGTTCAGTGATGCTTAAAAAGCTGGAGATACAGGTTTGGTTTTCTGAACATTTTTCTAAGCTTTCCGACATATACGGGCTTAGTGGCCCTTGATTTTGCAATTGGCACACTCTGATTCAAGAGCGGGGCAAGTTAAAAACGGATGGAGGCTAAATACACAAAAGAAACAATGGCTGGCCTTCTTCTGACCCATTCCAGCGCAAAGACCGTTCAGGCGATCGGAAAAGTAATAAAGCTTGAAAGTTAGGTTCCACACACAATAAACGACCGCCAGAAAAAACCAGTGTTATGAAGTTTGTGCTAAACTTCTTTGCCGAAACAGAAATGACCCTTTTCTGTCCATAATTGTTACTTGTGATGAAAAGGGGATAGTTTACGATAATAGTAGACGATCTTGTGGCTCGACACAGGAAAAGTAGCAGAACATTTTCCAAAACCCTCAAATCATCAAAAAAAAGGTGGTGGTTACTGTTAGGTCAGGGGCTTCATTTGGTTTGTACACTACAGCTACTTAAATCCTGGAGAAACCATCAATGCCGAATCGCATTATAACCAAATTAATGCATTGCATCAGAAATTGGCAATAATAAAGCCATCTTCGGTCTTGCATGACAACACCCGACCGCATGTCTTCATGTGTGACGTCACAAAAACTGTTGGAAACTTGGATATGAACTTGGATATGAAACTCTTCTACACCCGCCCTACACTCTGGACTTCTCGCCTCCGGATTATCGTTTATTTTTAGACACCTGGACCAATACTGACGTGACAAATACTTTAATGTACAAAGGGAATTTGAAAATACATTGTTGGAGTTTATTAATTCTTAAGATGGGAAATTCTATTCCGAGGGAATGGTAAAATTGCCCACACGTTTTTTTTTTACCAACACGATGGCAAAAATGTGCTGATAGTAGTGGGGACTATTTTTATTAAATGAAACAGTTATAAATCTTTCTTTTTAAACCTAAATCTTGCATTATTTTCCGGGTCTTTTTTTTTCTTTTTTGTTAAGTGGTGTCAAAAACATACATAATTGAAACATTAATCATTCAGTCTATTTTAAAAATTATAAACAGTCTTCCATTCTAATACTATAGTAATTATTATTACATAGGTCAAGGATAGCACTCCTTCCAGTTGCCTACAGGATAATGACCAATATCCTACTAAACCTGATATATCCGTATTAACAGAATATAATAGGCGAACACCAAGCTGGATTCAGAAAAGAGAGGAGTACGCTAGACCAGATCGTCATCCTACTAAACCAAGGAAGTAGCTCAAGAAGTCCATGCCCTAGTTGTTGATTTCAAAGCAGCCAATGATTCTGTGGACACTAGCTGTCTTTGGAAAATCATGACTGAACTGGGAATTTCTGGTAAGTTGGTGAGATTGAGAAAGGTGTGTACAAATAAGCCCAAGTGTAGAGTCCTAATACAAGGAGAAGTATCTGAAGCCTTCAAAGTTTGATTGAACTTACGGAGGAACATGGACTATTACCAATGCTGTTCAACTTAGCCCTGGAGAAGGTAAGAACAGCAACATTCGAGGAAAATGGTAGAGCCCGGAATGTATCATAAAATCCTTGGGTACGCCGATGATGTAGCTGTCCTTGGAAGTTATCAAGAAGGCATTGAGAAACTCGCTACAACACTGATAAGAAAGGCAGAGTAGATCGACCTACAACGAAATGAAGACAAAACAAAATATGTGATAATAAGCCGAAAATTCCATCCCAATAACAGGATCTGCGTAGAAGGAAAATCATTCCCGAGAGTAGAAAAATTCAAATACCTCGGCTCCTAGTATCCAATATAATATTCAAATATATCAGTGTATAACTAGCGCGAACAGAACGTTCTTTTCCCTCTAAAAGGTATTGAAATCCCGAAAAATCTCAAACTAAGGTGTATGATGATATGATGAAGTCAGTTCTAATATATGGCTGTGAGACTTGGACACTAACCAGTACCCTAGAAAAAAGTGTTGAACGATTTGAGAGGAAAATTCTCCACACAATAACCGGAGCGATTTAGGGTCAGAGTACTAACACACGGAGAAGAAAGACCAACAAAGAACTGCTTACAGAAGCTGGTCAATCAATATCCCATAATATGAAGGCACGGAGGTTAACATGGGCAGGGCATGTAGCTCATAGCAATCCAACTGGAAGCCTCTACTTAACAATGATTACCTCAATAGAAGGCAAAAGACCACGTGGAAGGCCATATAGCAGACGGATAGACAGAATCAACACAGATGCAACAGAGCTGCGTGTAGATAAATAGAAAAAATAGCCCAAGACAGGCAGAGATGGATCAGTGAACAGGCTTGTTAAGTCGACAAAAGATCTATATGGTATGTATAATTGGTAAATGGTTGATTGTCGTGGATAATGAAGAGGAGAATAGTTGGGGTGGTCAGTCAAAAAAGAAGGCAAAAATAGATGATAATATTTATTTTTACATATGCCGACGTTTCGACCTGAAGTTCAGGCCTTCATCAGGGCTAAGAAAATAACCAGATAACAAGGTATGAGAAAAATAAGTAGTGATGGTAAAAACAAATAAATAAATAAATAAAAACTTATAAAAAAAAAAAAAAAAGATGGTATGTAATACCAATGTATGTGTATGGTATGTAATACCAACACACAACAAAAGGTCAAAGATAGGGTGATTTTTAAATGTATCGATATTTTTTTACATCTAGGACGTACCTTAAAAATATGAAAGACTGTAGCTTAAGAACACTTTTTACCAAATATCGATTTATTCACTTCAGTGCTTTGGTCCGAGGCAGGGATGCCCATCCACTCCCCAAGGTCGATGGCGGATGAACATCCACTCCATCTCCCCCATCCATACTCTTCTTTTTTTTTTTTAAATTGTAAACGAAAGTAAAATTTAAAAATTTGTAGATCATATACAATTAAACTATTTACTGTCTGTTCCATGTTTCCCCTTTTTCTCTGGTTTAAAACTTTTCGCTTCGAAAATTCATAGCCATGTCGAAATATGCCCCCTCAAAATTTTGATGTCACAATTTGAAACCTCCTTCTTTTCACAGAGCCCTTTTTATCAAATGATTAGCATCTATCTAAAACCTCGTAATTGTCTTCATGTCATCGTAACCTACAACTTTTTTGTATACAATAATTCTCAGACGCGGGGGCGTTTTCTAATTAAATTAATAAATTTTATGAGCAACTAATACTCATGAATACCCATTTGATTTCCACTTGAATCGTAAGATAATTTTATTACATTGGCCTACAGAAATATTGGGTCATTTGACCTTCATAACCTCGTTTATTTTGACATGTTGGGAATGTAGGTCACGCTAAATGGTCCAATATTTTTGTAAGCCACATTTTTTTCGATTTCTTGATCAAATTATCTTATGATTCTTGTGGAAAACAAATGAGTGCTCATGAGTTTTTAGTACCCCATCAAATAAACAAAGTTCACCAATCTCAGATTGAGAATGCCACACTTCCAAGGATATTCGTAAATATAAACGTTGCAGGTCAGGATTAGATGGAGAAATTTACGAAGCTTTTAACTGCTTTTAATAATTTAGTAAAAAGTGGTTTGTACCGCGAACTTCTTACACTTTTCTGCTTTGAAACCGTCAAAATATGTAAAGAGAAACTTTTAACCAATGGGGCTAAGACGAATTTGCTAAAAGAAGTTTTGTTTTACAGGATGAAATTGGAAGATTCGGCTCCCCACCAAATTCATGTTAACGAGGTACAATCTGTTATTTTCTTCTGTTCTTTCTATTTAAGTTGTTTTCTTCTCGATCTTCCATCGTAATCAAACGTTTTGACTACTGAGTCGGTTGTTAAGTTTGATTTTACATGGATTTTTTTATATACAGAATAAAATTTTCTTATTAAAAGAAATAATTTCTAGGAGAAGTAAAATATAAAAACAGAATTGTAAAAAGAAATCCTTTATTAAAAAAAAAGAAAGAAATCTTCAAATATCATTTTATACTTTACACAGAGCACAATTTAATACAACATTTTTCTAAAATATATTAAACAATGATTCTTGTGGTATCAATTTTGCTTTTCATCATTATGATCAGTTTCTGATAAATCACAAGTATATTTATGAGCTAGCACGAAATGGTATCCGTTTAATCATCACGAATACAAACTTACAATATCTATTAAAATATCATGCAAATAATATCGACATTGTATTTTTTTATGATACCATTATTTTCAAACAATCAATGCTGACTCACTATTATGTGAAAAGATATTTATTATTTATTTTATATAAATATACAGTTTGTTATCTTTAAATAACATCAATCACATTAAAGAAACTATCGTACAAAATAAAAACATATGTTTACTAATAAAATATAAAATAAATGTAAAAAAATAGGAAGGCTAAAATGTGGCCATCATATTTAACCCTTTTTCTGTTCTCTCCAAGAAATGTTTCCACAGAGATAAAAATGATAACGCTATACAATTTTTGAGCATATTACATGTATTTTACACAAGAGTTTAAAACGTATAATCATGTTATTTAGTCTGTCTACAGCCATATAAATTTGTAGACTAAACACTATATATTTTTTTCTCTATGAATTTAAGTAGTACTACAAGTTTATTTGCTAATTATTGTAATAAGTAATGGCAAGGTCTTCGAGGCCCTTTCTAAAAAAAATAAATCTTATAACTGGCAAATGACTAGGTAAGACCTAATCTTCAATTTCATCTCATTCACACACGAATTACCATAAATATTTTAACGTGGTTTTATTAGTACTCAAACTCGTCTCCAGGCCTCTGGTTCACTTGTGCAGGCCTTCTCTGTTGAAGAGGTATATTTACTTCTTCTGGAGAATGGAAAACTTGATTTGGTTGCCTGATTTGTACAGGCCTTTGGGACAAATATTGCGGATGCTGCAGCTGATGTTGTTGGTGAGGATGAGGTTGGGGCTGAGGTTGCTGCTGGAGCAAGTGCTGAGGAGAATTCCTTGGTCGTGGGGTGGCTGCTACTGGAGCAGAGATTTCTTCTTCGTAGAAGTTTTCAGGATAGTACCTATCCGAATATCTGATTGTCACGTTCGGTCTTGTCAAAGCCTCTTCTGCGTTTATAGGTTTGTACAGGAAATCGTTGACGAAATGGAACTGTGATGATTGAGTGCATATATTGTCACTGCTTGGCGGCATACAGATCAGATGAACCTATAAAAATTATATATAGGTATTTAATAAAGCTTTTATAGGTGAATAGTTATTAACAGATTATTATAATTTTAAAGGAAATTTATATCATAAGACAAATTAATCAATGGGAATAATTGGCGGATCCACGGGAGAGGGGGCTTTCGTGCTAAAGCTCCTCCAAAAATGGAAAAATATTTTGTTTTTCATAGGTCCATGAGTGATCAGAGCTAAATACTTGAAGACACCAAATATATACTTTTTTAAAAATTATAACGTATACACTCCAGCTACATTTAGAAACAAGTGTCAAGAAAAATTACTTAAAAATTTATCCCGTAATGCATTAGTGTTCCTGTAAGCAAAATTTTTTAACGACTTTCAAAGACCACTTATGCATTATTTAAAAAAACATATCCTAGACCCTCCCAAAATTAAATGGTGGACCCGCTACAGACGGTAATGGTAGAAACATTTAATCAATTAAATAGATTACCTGATGGAAGAGAAAACCTTCTGGGCAGATCCATGAATGTCTTGCATTGTCTTGACAATAATGGAACACTTCACAGTTTAAGCCTTCATCAGCATAATACCCGGTATTTTTTCCATCACATGCAAATTTAGACTGTGGCAACAGTAAAGATAATTTATCTGGTTCCTCCTTTTCTTCTTCTAATTCCTCTTCCTATTGAAAAAATAAATGATATTTAATTTCAACATTTCAAGAATTAATTTAAACATGATATTAGTGTTTCAAACTTATTCTATTAAGATTTTTTACAATTTTTAAACTATGAAATGTTGTATCCCTTATATTTAAGATTATAATTTTAAATAATTGAATTTTTCTTATTTTTTAAGGAAATGATATAAGGCAAAACTCCCAGCTGTCGGCACATCTTCCAGCTTTCGTCACCCACTGCAGTCATTGAAGAATATTAAGTGTTGGGAATGGTATAGAGGCGCTCATTTGAAGCGAGAATCCCTACTGCGGTCGTATATTCAAGCATCTCCCACTATTTATTTAGTTCTATAGGTCGAAGAAAATTTAAATTAAAGAAAACTAGGGGGGCGGGGTGGCCGAATGGGCTAAAGCGTGTGCGCAGCACCGTGAGTTGCCCGGCAACCGGATATATGAAGATTTGAGAGACAAGAAAAGTACGAGTTCGCGTCCCGGTGCCAGAGGGGATTTTAAATTCCTCGCCATCGCCCTCCGGCCCGGGAAAATCCCGTATAGCCTAAACGGCGAGGTAGGGAAGAACAGAAAAAGAAAAAAAAAAAAAAAGTCGAAGAAAATTGCTGAAGATTAGAAATCCGACAGGTCCGAAGAAGGACTTCTCTAACGTTTTTGGCAAGAAACACACATTCCTTCACAATATCATTGTTGTCCTTTCATTATGAAGGCTTCCAGATTTGATTCTTTAGGTTTTTGAAAAGTGAAACTTGGCGCATTCGAATATTTTTCCGGTTTAATATAAAAAAATAAATGGAAGACACTTTTCCACGTATATATTTTGAAAATTTTATTTATTTAGAAATATTTTTATTTATTTATGTATTGAAAAATGTTACATTCTGTCTCAAAGGACATTTATAATATAGTGTTCAGAGATCACATTCACATTCATTTATTTAGAAATATAACAATCTGTCAAGTGGACAATAGTTATAGTGATATATGAATACATTCATACCAAAAAAAAATAGGACAATTTTTAATGACAATTTATCAGCTGTCCACATGGAAAAGACGAAACTTAAATTTGAAAAACCGTTGTATGTAGGCATGGCCATATTAGATTTATCAAAAAAAATATATATATTTTGAAATAAGATATATTTACTGACTTAAAAGAACTGAAATTGTTGAACCAAGTACCCACGCGATTGAAAACAGTTTTTGAAGTTTCCTTAAGAGTTCTGAAAACTGAGGAGTTTATCCTACGAAGGGTATAAATTGAAAAGTTTTTTTTAATCACATTTAATAATCCGCGTTAGCAGTTCTTAGTATTTGAGTTTAATATTCAATGATCGACTATGTGAAGAGGAAGAAATACAAATTTGAACTATTGCGGCTTCAAAAAAATATAGGTCTTAACTGCTGACTCGTTATACATAGACAAATTTGAATAAATCGATCATCCGACCCATTCTTATCTATGCCTTCATACTGGAAAAGCTAGGCTGAAAAATTGACAAATAAACCCATTAAGAGAAGCGTTTGGGAATAAGCACAGAGACCTACGCGTATACGACGAGCCTTCCTTTCCGGCGAGTTCAATAAATCAAATGTCTACAGCACGTTGTGTTGGATGAATGAAGACAACTCTAGATGGAGTACCAGGAAACTCTAAATGGAGTACCAGGAAACTCCAGATGGAATACCAGGGAACTCCACATTTAGTACCAGCGAATTTCAGATGGAGTCAAACCTCACGGAAGAACGAAAGGAAGATGAAAAGAATCGGTGGCTGAGGAACTGAACTGGGGGGAAAAGCAGACGGGAAGACCAAGGACATTCAAATAAAAAACACAAAAATAATCAATATAAATGTTACACACCTTCAGGAGCTGCTTGGGTGGTGGTCTTCGTCCACCTTGCTGGTAATCCTGTTGTGGTCTTCCTCTTTGTTGTGGTTCTTGTCTGTACTGTAACTTAGAAAAATATACTTAAAATCCGAAATTCTAGTATAAATAATTTTTACAAAGAATATGCTTTTTTTTATTTCTAATAATTGATAAGGTTTGGCCTGTTCTAGATGTATTTTACATAACTGGTACCTAGTAAATAGTTTACTAGAAGATCCTTTATCCTTAATACTTTAGCCTTATCAAATATTAATTCATAATTTTACGTTTATTTATTTCTTGTTAATTTTTGTATTCTCTGAGGATTATTTTAGTCATTATCGTTCAAATGATACTACCAGAATCAAATCACTGGGTCTCGACATCCTGCTAACAATGTACTCTATTCATCTTTAAGCTAAATATTTTAATCAATCCATTGAGGATTAAACTTTCTATTTTTAAAAACATAAATTCACACACACACATACATTATATATATATATATATATATATATATATATATATATATATATATATATATATATAATATATATATATATATATATATATATATATATATATAAATAAAGTTAATTGACCAAGTAAGGTACCTGCTGCTGAGGTCTAGGAAGAAGAGATGGCGTAACGGTGTTCCTGTCTAAGTCTTCTGATAAGTCGTCCTCTGCCACTCTGAAGCCATGAGGTAGACCTCCAGACAGGCGAGCCCTCGGTGGTCCTTGCGCACATACTGTGCCCACTGCTACCAAACATAATGCTCCCAACCACAGCTTCATCTGGAAATCGTCAAGTAGTAAATAATTATTTCAGTAACTCTCTATTTTTTATCGCGATGTTTTATTTAATATTATCTCGCATATTTTTTGTTTATTTTCATTCGTGCTCAAAAAAATCATATTCTCATGCCTCACCATGTATATGGACTATAGTAACTAGTGATGTTGGCTGGCAAAAACATTAATAAATTCAGATAAATAATCAGGAAGCAGTAATTTTATATTGTTGCCGACGTTTCAATATAACCATACCGTCTGAAATCCCTATCTTACAAAGATGTAATTTTAAAACTATTTCGATTTCACCCCTTTGAATTCATTGGATAAGAACAGGGACGATAATTCTTTCAGTTTGACCTTTTTAGATGAGCGATCTTCCAGGTCTTGAAATGATTCAGCAATTTGCTGCTAACCCCACCTCCTGTAAGAATTGAGACAGCAATTCACAAAGTGATGATTACGATGAGTGGATCTTGTTAGTGGAACTAGGATGGGAGATGATCTCTTGGATATTGAGGTTAGACTTCTTCGTGATTATAACAAATAAATTGGATTCTTGGTACCGTGACATTTTCACAAATATTTCTTCATAAATTCTTTTACGAGTGCAGCGCTGGATTGTATAAGCCTTCTCTTTAACGCATTCAGGATAGGAAAATATTTACGATTGCTGTAATGTGAATTCGAATGCGCTTTTGACCTACTGAAGATAATAGATATTTACATTGAATACCAAGAAAGGAAGTGTTCAATCATTGTGATTCAAAATACTTCATTATAATCAAACGTTGTAGTTTGTCGTGAGCAAAATAATGACAGTGGAAGGATACATATTTTAAGTATTCTTCTTTATTATATCATTCCAATGAGATATATATTTATATATATGAAGCTTTAAATATTATAATTGTTTTTATTAACTTCACTCCATTAATAAGAGAGATATATAGAAAAATAATAAAATATATTTTTCATTTTAAATGTCTGGGAACTTATTTGACTTGGAATTAGTTAAATATATTGAAAAATTTTACTTCCTTAGTCCAGGTGGAAATAAAAATTATTTTAGTTTAATAAGTTTAATTTTAATCATTTTTCAAATCTTTAGTTGTTTAGTTTCCTTCCTGAGAAAGCACTTACTTTGAGTTCTTAGTGATCTAAACTAAGTAGCTGCTGCCTCACTATTGAAACAAAAGACCATTACAAGGGAATTTTAAACTTATTTTTATATGTATATTTATGTAAATATACATTAATTAGAGGTTAAACGTTTTGATGCCGAAAAGGATTGGTACTTTCAGAAACAAAACTAAAACTTAAATCTTATTAAAAATATTTATTCTAGAATTGTATCGTCCGTAGCAAATTCAACTATCTTCGTGTTCAACCTGACCCATTCAACATTCACTCTACTTTCAGTGCAATGATAATTTACTTTATTATTTGGAAGGGCAGTTATTAGGAAATATGTTATATTTTAACCGTTATTTCCTTTTTCTGGTTATTAATTGTTATGGTAAAAGAAATCAGATCCATTTCTTTTCCATTTATCTACTTTTTGAAACCATTTACTTTCTTTTAATGAAATGTTTGAGCAACATTTTCGTCAGAATCGACTTACGAGAAGTGCAAATTTTATTTCGTTATATCAATGAACAATTAAATTGTCTTTAAGGTATCTTTATTTTGTTTATTAGAAATAACCGACCCTCTCTTATTGATACTACTAATAAAAAAAATGGATGAAAAAGAAAACAATAAATGGAATTTGATAATTTACATAACAGTTTTGTTTGTTTTTAAGAGGAATAATATTGATGAATAATGTATTGTTGGGAAAGCCAGAGATTAAAAAAAAAAAATTCATGTCTAACATATAAAAGCAGTTTAAGCTAATAGAAAATGGCGAAAAACAAGTGATAAATAAAAATATGTTATTGCCTAATTACTATTTTATATCTGGATTAAATTTTAAAATTTTATGATTCAAGTGAAAGTTTTGTGATAAGCGCGCTGTACTAAATTTCAAGACTACGAATATGGGCAACACTAGTATAAGATAAAAATTTTAGACCATTGTTTTTTCTATCTAGACTATATTTATTTTCTTTAACAAAATTAATGTTGTAAAAAATGTTATTCCAAATATAATAATAAACGAAGCCGAAGGTTCGATGCCGACACCATTAATCTCTGACTACACACCTACCTCCATCGGTCAATTTAAATTATACAAATTTAATACATTTATTTACTTTAAATTGTTGTCTTAAAATAAATACAGAATCGGTATAGTAATAAAGTATCGAAATATTTATAATTTTTTTACAGAATCGAATCCAATATTTGTTTTTTTTTTTTGTTTTTTTATGATACAAAAAATGTTTGGTAGCTTACTAAATAATTGTTTAATATTTCAGTTTATCATTTGTTTTATAACAATATTACTTTCTAATAAAACCAGTTTCCTGTGTAGGAAAAGATAAATAATAATAATTCTTCGTATAACATTTTAAAATATACACTCGTTTGAGGTTTATTGCCATTTGGAAGCTTTCTCCTCGTCAGGTTGAATTATGTTACACAATTAAAAGGAACCTTTCACTTGGACCATAGAGTAGGCTGGCCAAGCTCTCCTTTACTATTAGCCGTATTACAATTACAAATACTCGTACGTAATCTATGGTCTTTTATGACGTAATCGGAGTGTATGAATTGGACTCTGGCGTGCCATTGTTGTCAAATATCCCATTAATCATCAACATTCATTTGCTTAATTGGATTTAAATTTTTTTTTTTTTAAATCAAATTGAGCTTATAAATCATAAGGCAATAAACCAATGGTTAATAAAATAACACTCTCATTCACTAAATCGAAATTAAAAATCAATACAGATAATAAGTACTTAATGTAGATTACCAATTTCAACTTTAATCTGATCCCGAACCAATAGTGATGTAGACATGATTATTATGTTCTTAAAGTAGTATCTCGTACAATACAAGGTATAACATAAATTACCTAAACTTAAAGTCTTAATTGTAAACAGAAAAAATAACCTAAATATAAAAAAAGTAGATGTTATCAATTTATGGAACCGAAGTAATGTTAGTATAATAAATAATAATAAGGCTTAGCGAACCCGAAGGTTCGATTCCGATACCACCAATCGATATCCTCATACTTCCATCCAAAGGGATCCATCTAAATCCAACCCTTCCAAATCAGCCCAAACGCAATCTGCCCACCTTCGCTTTGGTCTACGCCTCGGACGCTTGCCAGTCGGTACAGCGCATATTATTTTTTTAAGAATTGTTTCGTTACTAAGCCCAGCGTTTTTACATGCCCATTTTATTCGCATCAACTTAATCACCTGAATTATATTAACCGGATACAGTTCAGGCAATTCAGCGTTGTGTAACCGCCTAAATTCTCCGGTTGACACGTCCTTTTTCGGTCCAAATATTCTGCGCAATCAATGTTTGTATAAAATATTATTATTCTCAAAGGTTTTTTTTTTGGCAGTGAAACCAATGATCGAGCTATACTTTTGATGATTGTCTTCTTCTGAAGATGAAAAAAAAAAAAAAAAGTGCGAATACACAGAAAATTCAAGGAAAAAATTTATGAAGAAAACGAAACTTTATTTTTATACTATACAAAAGAGCCACAGGCGGATCTACGGGGGAGGGGAGGGGCTTTTGGGCTGAAGCCATCCCCAAAAAGTTAAAATATAACCATGTTTTATAGAAAAAAAATATTAAAAACTATCTCTTAAAGTACTATTGTTCGTGTAATTACATTTAATAGGACTTCAAGAATCACTTAAACACCATTTCATATAGGTAGTTCATTTCTTTATTTCTTTTTTTCAAATTAATTATCGATATATATATATCTATATATACATACATATACACACACACACATATATATATATATATATATATATATGAAAAAAATCTTTCGGGCTGAAGCCCCCCCCCAAAAAAAAAAAAAAAAATTAAATCCTGGATCCGCTAGTGAAAACAGAATACAATTTATTGAACCCATGATAGATAGAAAGGCTTCCAAATTCTCTACAAAATGAAATTTTAAAATAATCCAAATTTAAAGTAATTAAATTCTACATCTAATTTTAATATATGTGAATATGCAGAAGTTTGGATATATGTATGGAAACGTAGCTGTGTCTTACGTAACTCATTCCACCTGTTTCAACAATGGTTTCATTGCAAATTGGTTTATACATTACTGACATGTGTCTCCACTATCAGCTAAAACGAAATAAAACCGCAGTAACTTTGCAAATAACATTTTATCGAATTTAAAAAGGTTTCTAATAGCTACATTGAGATTAATGTCCGTGAAACAGCACGTAGTATTAGATATATTCAAAGGTAGATAGATCCATATCTAATTTGCCTTTTCATCGAATATTAGGTCAATAATTCCTGATATAATTACTGTTCCTCTGTCCATTCTGTCAACACGAAATCCCAACCAAAAAACATGTATATTTTTTTCTAATAGGCCATAAAAAAATTTTATTTTTAAAAAAACCTCATCATTATCTTTATTTATAAACCAAATGTTTTTTCTATCTCCTCAGCCATCAATCTTCCGAATACTTATAAGAATTAAATATATTACCAATCTTATTCTGCTTTTGTTTAACATTATTGGTCCTGCACGGCCAATCCATCTCCTTAACAAAGCATTTGCGGACATACCTTCACTTTTAACAACATTTAATATGAATTTAATGTTCAAGTTTAATTAATAAAGTAGTTAGAACGAATAAATAAGTTTTATTTACTTAAGATAATGTAAATAATTCATAACAATGAAAATCTTTAGGTGTGAATATCTCCTAAACAAAGCATGTCCGCAAACACATATATTCTGAGGAATTTTTTTTTCTTGTTTTGAGGTCCTAAGTTCATATTTTCAGTTTGGCCACTTAACCCTGAAACACCCTGTATATTAGTTTAAGTTATATTATTTTGCTGTTTGATTTATTTTTATTTATTGTACATAGAGCGTGAATTTGCTCTTTGAAAACTACTATAAATGCCCTTTGAGACAGATTGTAATATTTCTCAATAAACAAGCTCTAATATATATATATATATATATATATATATATATATATATATATATATATATATATATATATATATATATATATATTTATTTATTTATTTATTTATAATTATTTATTATTTATCCTTTATTGTATGCCAAATTTATACGAATTCCTACAATGTACCCTGACAAATGCTAGAAATGTGTACTTTTGTTATTTATAGATCGAGTGTTGAGCTTGATTTTTCATTTTACCCCAAAACAAATTTTAATAATATTAGTTCTAGTATTCTTGAAAAATATAATAATAATGTTCTGAATATGTTTACACTTTAATTTGAAGACGTTTTGGTATTTTACTTGAAATTATGATTTATGTTTTTACCAAGAAAACAGATCGGCCTTATGATATTGACATTTTAAAGTTTAAATATTAATAATTAAATAATTTATTTTGAAAAAATAAATGGAACGATATAAATTAAATACATGTAGAGAAGTTGAGATGCGTTGGTGCGTCTCATTAATTTTTCATATTCGTTATTAAATCAGTCAAACTGTTTGAAGGATGTAAACTAAAATGCATTCGTTAAATATTTATGTCAAATGTGTTTCTATTTTAAATTTATTTCAAAATGTTAATTTAATTATATTTTTAATTTTTGCTAAAGTTATTACTTATAAATGTATTTATGCAACCCATATACTCACACGTTTATTTACACACAGCTTAAATTATTAAGTATTACCCAAGCTATTTGACATAGAAACAGGATTAGAATACCTAAAGAAAATATTTACATATCGTGAATTTATTTATGCATCACTGATCCTATGACATTTCCTGGAGATGAAACTAAGATACAACTGATACGAAATTCCAAGGTCCTTCAAAAGGTCTCCATTCTAGGAATTTAAAAATAAACAAGTTTTGGGATGATTTGTATTTAAAATATTTTTTTCTGAAAACAATTTAAATACTTTTTAACTAAATTACACTATATATTTTTTTTCTTAATCAACTGTATTAAAGAAATACCTTTAGTAAGTTTGAAAATATGGATATAATGACATGAAAACACTTTTTGAGAAACTACCCAATGGTAGCACTCTAATATTATGTCTACATTATCACGGGACCAACTTCTTTTCAGACGCCTCGGAGGGTTATCAGGAATTAAAGAGGAAGCAAGGATGGAAACGAGAGGGTTGGGATGATTCTGAAGTTTATTGTGGAAGAATAGATATCTGGATCGGGCCATAAGAAACATTAAGGTCATTATGGATGATTTAATTTGTTACAAGGTAGGGAGCATTGAGGATTTTGGATTGTAAAGATTGGATACGAGAGGAATTCGATGGTTTAGTGGTGCCCCATAGCTCAACTCCGAAAGTCCAAATAGGCCTTATTATGGTCATGTATATGAGTCTTTTCTGATTAATTGGAAGTTTAGAGCGTTTGTCTCGCAAGTACTGAAATAATCGGAAATGTCGAGCGGTTTATTGTCGTTTCAGTCTGGTATGGACTGTATTTTAAAAACACGAAATACTTAGTATTTTAAAATAAAAATTAATATACTTTTTGCCCAGGTCTGGCAACTATCCCCATTGAAGGAGTTTGTGTTTTATTTTAAACACAATTTATTTAAAAAAAAAAAAAAGAGAGAGAGAGAGAGAGAGAGAGAGAGAGAGAGAGAGAGAGAGAGAGAGAGAGAGAGAGAGAGAGAGAGAGAGAGAGAGAGAGAGAGAGAGAGAGAGAGAGAGAGAGAGAGAGAGAGAGAGAGAGAGAGAGAGAGAGAGAGAGAACATGTTATGTTATGAGAAATTGATATTATGTTATGAAAAACCTATGGTGAGAGCATTGTATAGAAGTGTGACGGCCACGTGTGTTCTCTGGCGCGTTTCATATTCACCACAAAGGCGGCTTCAATTGAATGCAGCTGAAGGCTCCGAATATCTTCGTTAACTATTGAACTTTTGACAGTGCAATTTCTTTGGAAAGTAGCATGCATCGCCTAGACGTCGCCAAGGTGATATAAGTTTCATTTACGATTGCGAAATCTCGCCTGACAAAAACTATTTCTTTTTCTTCCTTTTTTGTGGACATGGAGGGAAATGTTCCTCCTCTGTTCAATAACAGTCGATCCTTATATAACGCAATAACGCGTTACAAATCGTTGTCTCTGAGCAATCAAATATGATAAAATTCACGTTATATAGTGTAGGCGCCGGTACAGGAGGGAGATAAGACACTTTCTGTCCCCACCCTCGATATTTTTTTGAAGGGGGGCAGAGTTTCTTTGGCCTGCCGATAGCTCACAAAAAAGTTCAATAAACCGTACATGCAATATATACATAGAGAGAGATTTTTTAATAAGTATGAATATTTATATGCATAAATATATACATTATTATTTTTTTTTATAATTCACTGGCTTAATCATCTTGAGCAGTCTAGGCCATGTGCGATGTCTAGCAGTCCAGTACACTTCACCCTCAGTCAATGGATCTAACTATTCCTGTGGTCTAGGACAGTCAATAGATGCAGAGTCCCATAGATCATTGTCAGCATGTCGGTGTTCCGGAACTCCTCTACGTTGTAGGTCGCTAGTCACGTCCAATCTTCATCCAAAACTATGTAATGGTCTCCTTGCTTGTAACATCTACTCGTCTCTTTTCGAAAATAAACTAAGCCCATTAACTTTTTTTACGCGTGTTAAGTGGACAGTTTGAAGCAGGGGTTGGAACTTTTTTTAAAAGTTCAAATTTAACAGTTTCTATGAAACTTTTCAGGAAAAAAAGTTCTTAAAATAAATGATCTAAGGAACTTTTTCGCAATAAATTTCTAGGTTTATTGTAAAGGTTTAACTTCTATTTTAATTGAGAAATAAACAGTATTTCGCCTTTCGCCTTAAATTATAGTTATGGTTTGTCTCTAAAGAATTAATCGATTGTAATGGGTTTTTTTTTTAAGTATCTAAGAATAAAAGTAATTTTTTTTTTTTATTGCGACTTGTTAGCGAAATTCACAGAACTTTATATATATATATATATATATATATATATATATATATATATATATATATATATATATATTCAATTAGAAGTTCGGTAAAACCTTAACTTGAAAATTTGCTAGAGAAAAAGTTCTTGTTCTGAAATATCATGGAAAAAATTGAAAATAAAGATTCCAGTCTTACCGAAACTGATAAAAATATAATACTATAAACTTATTGAAGCAATTAATTCATTTTAATTTTTTCAATAAACCATTGTACTAAATAGGAGATCGTCTAACTCTATTCGCAGCAATTTAGCAAGTTTAGATTTACAAGAATTCATTAGATTTGATCGATGTTTTAAAAGGATTTCAAAAATTAAATTTAAACATTTCGACGTAAGTAGTGATGTATTTATGTATAAGATTTAGCTTAAAGAATAACTTTTTTTGTAAATAATAATTATAATATTGAGACTTTAATTCGTTCAATAATCATTCATTAGGTTCTGAAAAAGTTGCACCTCTTGGTAATAATTCTGGTTGAACTACTGCTCTAGAATTCAGTTTCTTTCTACTATTATATAAATGTATGTTATACTTTCTTTAATAGAGTAAAAAAAAATAGGCTTGAAGTTTTTTATAAATCGGTTATTGGGACGTACATTGCTGCAACTTGCTCCGAAGCGGGTTGGGCAAGCTCCTTTCCAATCCATGCACTTATGCAGTTTAATGGTTTGATTTAAATAGAAACTGGGGGCGATTTGTTTGACTGAATCGCCTATTGTTAATTATAATCCTTCATTTAAATTTCATTTTCTATTAATACATTTGTAAACGTGTATACCGGACCTGGACAGAAAGTATTTTAATTATTATTTCCAAATACAAATATCATAAATAAAAAAAATAATATTTTTTTTAAAATTTAATATCAAGATATTAATAAAATATATCAAGATCCAAGGAAAGGAACTTCGTTTATATTTTAAAAAGAAAATACAGTTACGGAACGTATTTTATATTGTTTATAATACGAAAAAAAAAATTTATTTTGTATTTTAAAATATTTAAGTTAAAATACTGCCCAAGTCTGGTGAATATTGAACAGGATTTACAAACAATAATTTCTCAGGTCAAAAACATGTTTTGCTACATGAGATCGAAAAGTGGTCTTACAGCAAGCAGTGCTTTATTTAATACCTGTTTCTAAAACATAATGTAATCGAATCAACAGAAGTACTATTTAAAATCCAGCATTTTTTTAATGATAAAAAATTTAGAGAAAATAAATTGAATAAATTTATAAATGAAATTTTATATGCCGTAAATTTGAACTATTTTCTGCGAGGAATTCATCAAATGAAAAACTAGACAACGTTCATTACTGAAGATGCCATCTAAAATAAATTTAACTTGGATTCATTTAAATATAAAATAAAGAATAAAATAACCAAATCACTATGGAAAATTAAAAATATTAATATTTAGCTTCTTGATTACGAAGCTAAAATTAAGTTCCCGAAGGTTTGAAACTGTTCCTTTGTGTTAACTGGACAGGAACGGGTGATGAAAGCGAGAAAATAACCTGTTACCGAAAACTGTAATTCAGCATATCCAGTAATTAACCAGCATAAACAGAGAAATGTGCTTTCCTTTGTTATGATTTTCTCTTTTGCTTACGGACACTTAAGATTTGCGTGCCCGCTTGGATAAATGTGAGAGTGCGTGGGCGATTGTGAGTGGGTGCTTTGGTTCTTATCTATTTTTACGCTTTTATCATAAATAAGTATATAAAGAACAGCTGGATTTTTGTAATAGCGAGTATATTTAAAGTTAACGGTCTCAGCGTTGTATCGATAAAACAAAAACAAGATAGATTGAAAAAAAAAATAATATAAAAAAAATAACAAAGAAATAAAAAACATTCGTGGCCATTCCAAATTACATTATATTACTCTGCGGTACATACCCTATTTATCAAATTATTAAAATCCACCTAAAATTTGGTAAGCGGCTTCATCACATCGTAACCTACACCTTTTTTATTTACAAAAATTCTCGGAAAAGAGGCATTTTCAATCAGAAGATCGGCGAACATTGTCTATTTAATCAAGTTCTAAAAACTCACGAACACCCATTTGCTATCTATTTGATTCGTAAGATAATTTCAATCAATAAAAATCTGGCATAAAAAAATATTGTGTCATTAGGCGTAACCTTCACCCCCACATGTTAAAATGATTGTATAGACCAAGTGGGCCAATATTTTTGTAGGTCACCTTTTTTCTCGTTTTTTTTTTTATCAAACTGTCTTACGGTTCAAGTGGGAAAGCAAATGGGTATTCATGAGTTTTTAGTAGTTCATTCAATTTATTAATTTAATGAGAAAACCCCATTTCTGAGAATTTTCGTAAATAAAAAAGTTGTTGATAACGATAATATGAAGAAATTTATGAAGTTTTAGATAGATGTTAATAATTCGATAAAAAGGGGTCTATACCACGGACTATATATTATTGATTTTAAAACATGTGCTATATTATATCCTGATAAAAACTATTAATTTAAAAATGTAATCTGATTTATTTTAAAATACACATTCTTAGCTGTTAGTTTGTGAGTTATTCATTTTAATCACAGTGTTAATAAATAGAATAATCAGGACCAGTTGTGCATTCAGGATTTAATATTTTTTTACTTAAACGAATTGTTTTTAAAGTGAAAAAAAGATTTTTTTTTTTGGTTTATTATTTTCAATAATGAACCATTGTGATCGAACGAAAAATTCAAAAACTTAATCCCCTCTAAAAATTTGAGGGATTTTTGTCCGCCCGCCGTCCGCGCATTTCCTCCGAAACTACTGGACCGATTTTTTTCAAATTTGGATTTAAAGTCAGAGGTCACTCGAGGATGATCCTCCTTCATCGACATTACTATCCGCCTTTTCCTTTCAAGGTGGTTGCCGAAAAACCTGCGTTGCTATAGACCATCTCGCCGAAACGAATGTACTGATTTCAATCAAATTTAGCTAAAGTTCTCTTCTCGATGCCATTTAAATTTATGTATATAACATACTTCAACGAAAAGAAACTGGAAAAAAAAGTTACATGGGTTGGTCAAATTAGATTCCAAATAACTCAAAAGCTATACACTTTTTTGTGGATATTATGATAAAATATTTCAAAAGTATTTAAATTTCCCAAAAAATAAAGAAAGTTTCATCGAAATCAGAGAAATATTAGGAAAGATATAGTGATTTGGAAATATTTTTGGTTTATTATTTTCAACAATGAACCATTTCAATCTAACAAAAAAGTCAAAAACTTAACCCAAGATATAGAAGAGAGATATAGATTCTTATTGCTATTGAAGCATCTTATTGTTCTCAATTATTTATTAGTACCCATCGGTAAGATTCTAGTATCTAATATTATACACCTTCTAAATTCGTAATCTGTTACCACCTATCATAGAACCATAATACTCAATGCACTTAATTGTGGCATATTGTATTATTTGTATTCAATAAAATTCTAATTTTAAATTTTAAAAAATAATAAAAACCTGTACCACTAAAACCCATGAAGGGTCTGGGGTTCAGTACTATTTAGGGAAAGTACCGTTTCTAGGTCAACGGTTGTGCAAGGTGATGTGACCGAGATCACGCTCAATCGCCATGTTTTCCCCCTTAATCAATTATTTAATTAAGGGTACCCACTTTATAGAGGCTGGGTGTGCCCCAGGAGCATTGCAGGGTCGCCCCACGGCCAATGAAACATAAATAAAATTTTCTGCCATGAGCCTAGGTCCTTTGCATTGGAAGCTCAGTGTAAAAAAAAAAAATAACCACTTATATATGTCTTGTACCGCTGATGTCATTTCCGCCCAGAGGTTTCGGTGGAAAAGCAGATATTAAACACATAAAAATGACGAGAGTCCTGATTTATATATTAATTAAAAATGAAACGAGAGTATAATCTTGGTAATGTTTTACATATCGTTCTCATAATTCTGGTCGAGTATGAATTCGGATATCCATTTGAATATCCTATTACCATATATGCTTTTATCTGACCATTCAGGGCCTACACCTCCTCCATTTTCTTTTATGATAAATCACCCTCAGCTGAAGATAGTTTCGCGAACTATTCTATTACCTACGTTCCATTTGTTTTTGTTTTTTCTACTCTAGCGCTACGAAGAATTAAGCGAAACGTGTTACATTGATAAATCTATCTTATAAAATTACATGGTAATATTGCACGGGTATGGAATAGAAAAACAATTACGGTTTATGTAATCGATTAGTTAGGAGCGACTTGTGCGGTAATTCAGCATGGCTCCAAGAGATTAAGCCTCAACGTTTAAACGCTTGGATGCAGCTCATTATATGGCTATTATTTATTTTTTATTAATTATTGGGCATTTTTATATTAGTCAGTTTACTATTAGTTATTATCATTTTAGTTTATCTAAGGAGAACCGTTATGTTAGCCATTATCAAGAATCTTACTTTGCCTTGGCGTAGAAACTTATAAATCAAATAAAAGTTATATTATATATATACATATTTTAGAAATATTATATTCTATCGCACTCAATGACTTTAGCAATAGTTATAGAGCATTCACTCTCTAATATATATAATTTAAGTGTTACGTCTTATAGTTGAGCTTCATAAAATCTATAGTTGAGCCATGCATAAACAGGTTATAGTTGAAATGTACTGATCTGCTTATTTTCTCTAAGAACCAAAAATTAGCCATTAGAACCAAAAATTGATTAGTTTATCATTAATATCCAAGAACAGAATTTGACGGATTTCGATCCGTGTTACTGTACTTCTTTTTGTTCAGGGAACTCAGACAATAAATTGAGATTTTGTTTCATTTATCGACTAAAATATTTATTTTTCTTTGATATTCTTATTTAATCAAATAATGATCTAATCAATCTTCAGTCAATAAAGGTCATACTTGGTAGAATTTGTTAATGAAATGGTACCAATTTTAATAATAACTAATCAAATTTTTATTTTCGCTCACACATGCTAAAATAAAAATATTATTAACAAATAATAAATACATTTTAATCATGAAAATTCAGTAGACAGCCGTCTATCTTCCATATAAACCCATCTTCCACGAACAGGTTCTATGCATATCAAAGGCGGATCTACGGGGGGGGGGGAGGGTTTCGGGCTGAAGCCCCTTCCCCAAAATGGTAAAGTATTACCATGTTTTACAGAAAAAAATATTAAAAACTATCTCTTAAAGTATTCTTGTTTGTGTAATCACATTTAATATGACATTTTTTTGTAATTAATTATTGTTATATGTATATGAAAAAAAATTTTCCGGGCTGAAGCCCCCCCCCCCCCAAATTAAATCCTGGATCCGCTAGTGATGCATATTAGAAAATTTGTTTCTGCTACATTAGAACTGAGCAAAGCGACATCCATTGAGGGGGGAAGGAGGGTGTATGTATAGCCCCCTCCCCCCAAACTGCAAAAATATATTACTTTCAAATTTGTTTCTGTGAATAATCTGAGCTAAATACTTCAACAATCAAAACATATATTTTTTTAAAATCTATAATTAAGCCTTAAAGGACCAATTAAACATTATTTTATACGGTCTCTTCCTTTTTCTTCTAGAGTAATTGCTTCTATTAAAAATCAAAAAATGAATAAAATAAAATTTATAAAAACAAAACCAAAGCCTCCTCCCCTCCAAAATTAAATCTTGTAAAATAATCTTCTTTAACCGATGATCATACATATCAAATACTTAACCAAATATTCTTCATTTATTTTAGCATTATATTATTTATTCGAAACGCATGGTTTAAAAGTATGGATTTAAGTTTAACCATATGAGATAATTTTTTTCAAAGGTGCTACTGCCTGACCTGAAAAATATTGCTATATAACCATTCTTCAATCCTATTGTGAAAGGCTTTTGACGTGGCCTCAGGCTCAATATCAGATGGGGTCAATATTGGTTTAATATCTGGACCCAGGCTTCAAGACCACGTGACCTTTGACAGCCAAGCCCCTTATACTTGAACTATGAGAAAGGGGCTTTAGGGGCTTCCACGTGGAATAAATCTTGGATTTTTTAAATAATAAAAAGTTTTTTTCTTAAACTTTTTCATTTATATTATTTTATTTATATAATATAAATATATGGTCAGTAGGGGTTTTAACCGTGGTATGAAACTTCGACTGAAAAAATACATATGAGTTCTGTAAATGCAATTTTAAAAAAAATACATTTCTTTTATTTATTCATGAAATTTACTTTATTTAAACTGTATAAATTAAATATACATCTATTATAGAGAGATACAATAATATGAAAAGAATTGTAGGGAATCTACCCATTGGTAGTACTCTAATAAAGTATCTATCATAGTACATCATGAGGCCATCTTCTTTTCAGACGCCTAGGGGGAAAATACAACATTAAAAAATTTTAAAATCAAGTTAATGTAACTAAAATGATTTTCGTTTCACTGATAAAGAACGAACGGAAACTTCACCAACAAAATGGATTCGTTAAGGTTATTCAGAATGATGGCCATGGAGTACGCGTGAGTATTTGATTGTGATTGGAAAGAGAAAAGCCTTGAATAGTCTAGGTGTAAATATAAAAAAAAGGATGCTCTAAAATTAGTATCAATAAAGAAATATAAATATATTTTTCCCATTGTCTCTTTTTTTATAAAAACCTAATTATTCGTAATGTTTCGAAAGTTAACTCTGACTTATCCTGAAAACTTAATTCCTGATATAATATTCACAGAAAAGTTTATTATACTTATATTTGATGTTAACTATCAATAATTTTGTAATCAATACCAGTCTCAAATCTAAAAATCTAAAAATAGTTTAAAATATCTATATATTTATTTTTACAGGAGTTTATACAAATAAAATAAACAATTCATTTATTCAACTTCACGTTTTACTTATTATTTTGCTTTCGTTTCATATAATTTATTTATATTTTCGGTAAATATGGTGTTAATCACCAGCGGATCCAGGATTTGTTTTTGGTGGGGGAGCTTCTGTCCGAAAGCTTTTTTTATTCATATAACGATAATTACATTGAAAAAAAAAAGAAAGATACGAACTACCTACACGAAATGGTGTTTAAGTGATTCTTGTAGTCCTATAAAATATAATTACACGAAGAATAATACTTAATTGTTAAGTAATTTAATATTTTTTTCCATGGTTACTTTTTATCATTGGGGGTGGGGGGAGAGGGAGGCTTCAGCCCGAAAGTTGTTAAGTTGTGAAACTACTATATGTAATTTATATAATTTTTAGGAAACCTATTTTTTAAAAAATGAGAAAAAAAAGACAAAGCAATTGTGATAAAGATAGAATTAGTAAATAACTATAACTAAATTTATAAATAACTAAATTTATAATATTAATTTAACAATTTCTATCATAAATTAGTATACTATTTATTTTTTTTTAACGAATTGTAATCATTGTTATAATTTTATTTTTTTAGACTTTTTGATTACTATATTGTTATTGTTTGTTTTATGTTTTCTGTATAAATGGTGTGAATGTCTTTTTACCTCACTATAATTATTGCCCGTATAACAGAATGATAAATTGATGAATAAATAAATTTAATTTATTTTTTTTAGAATAATTGAAAATTACATTGAACCAGAAGCGTTTTCACAAAGAGGAAATAAATTTTAATCTATCATTGGTTTAATATAATTTAAAGACATAGTGTGTGTCTTTAAATTATTTATTTTGTCACTAACGGATCCAGGATTTAATTTAGGAGGGGGGACTTCAGTCCGAATGATTTTTTTTTTTTTTTTGGATGTATATATTAGGATAATTACTTCAGAAGAAAGTAAGAAACTAACTACATATATAAAATGTTGTTTAAGTGATTCTTTAAACCCTATTAAATCTAGTTAGACGAACAATAATACTTTTAGAGATAATTTTTTTCATAAAACATGATTATATTTTACCATTTTGGGGGATAGAGGCTTCAATTTAAGATCCTTCCCCTCCCCCCGTATATCCGCCTATGATTAACTGTAAAATAATATTATACTACTGACATACTACGTTACAACTGAAGGTTATATATTTTTTTCTAGTTTCAACGTTCTTGTTATTATTATGTTATTACTATTAATCCGGTTTTTGATTATATAGAACATATATGTATCAGTCCCAATCTTCTTAATCGACGCAATGAAGTAAAAGTTCGTGGCGCGAAGGAACCACGACGCGCTGGGAGAAAGGACTAATTCTAATTTCTCCACTTTTTTTTTGGGAAGGTGGAGCCGATGAGTGAAAGGGAAAACATTCGGCTCGGTCAAGGTTAGAGCGGGGTTTTCGAACTCTTCGGGTGGATTCGTTCCGCTTCGTGCCGATCTCGTGGAGTTTCGCACACATACTAACTAGATGGCCTATTAAAAAAAAAAAAAAAAAAAAAAAAAAAAAAACTGCAAGAGTCCGTAGTTGCTCACCTCATCATGTCCTAATCAATTTCCTGTCCTGCATAGACCGTCGGTTACCCGGCTTACGCGTACGCGACCCATTGTCGGCAACGAACCGGCGCAAGCATGACCAAGCGAGATAAAGCTTGTTAAACCGTGTTGTTTGACCCAAAAACCTATTCCATCACTTTAGCATTGTATGTGCAGTGACAAGGCATGACTAAATCTCTTAACGTAATATTTCGATACTACATACTAATTGTAATTAAAATCATTATGTTTCAGAAATATAAAAATCTTTCATGTCTTCACTTAATATTAATTTATAATAAACCAGTATACTTCAGTGAAAAATAATGTTTATTGGTATATAAAATATAATATTATCGAGATACGATATTACAAGATACATACACAATTAATGAAGTATTTGTATTTTACCACAACTGTTCAAGTAACTATTTAATTTATAATTGAGTATCTTGTCGCACTGAAAATATCCCTCCAGCTTATTAGTAACGCTATAAGCCACACCTATCACTCAACGTATACTTATCCATTCTTGTACTCGCTCAAAACCTATTTTTTAATTTAATTTTTCGTGCAGAATATCCATCGTGAAAACTATCAAAAAAAAATTTTTCTATATTATCCAAAGTGTCCAAAACATCATAATGACCTCCATTTACCTTTCCGATAGGTTTTTTTTAGTTCGTCGAAGAATAGCATAAATCGCAATAATTTAAATTTTAAAATCTAAAAATGTTATAAGCCTATGTCAATCACCTAAGAACCTTTCGGCAGGAATTACGATTTATTTTTAAAAAAGTACATTTTGCGGTTTCAATACACGAGGAATTACACCATAAGGATTGCCATCGATAGTCAACATGATCGATATTTTTCTTCCGATATTCGATATTTAACCATCGATAGTATCTACTTCGATATTACCTATATCATCGCTATCGTCCCTTTGATATTTTAATTTAATTTTTTTTATTATTATTATTTATGAAATTTACAACTGTACATTTAATATATATTTAGCAAATGTAATACAGATAAATACAAGACATGACAAGGCTTGTAGAGAATCTACCCATTGGTAGCACTGTAATAAAGTATCTAAATTACGAGATCACGAGGCCATCTTCTTTTCAGACGCCTAGGAGGGTTATCAGGGATCGAGGAGAAATTTAAAAATTAAAACTATCTTTTTCGGAAAGCTCTAGGAATTAATTATATATGAATCCGATCAATAAAAAAAAAAACTATACTCATCTTGCCTGTATCATTGAATGTAGTGCGTAATATAAGAAAATATCTATATTTCGATAATATCGGCTATCGATGACCGGATAGAGGTTTCAGGAAAAAAGCTGAAGATGACGAATAGATACCGGAACTAGCAAATCAGTGTTATTAAGGAGAATAGAAGAATCGATATTTCCATCAATTAATTCAAAAAGAGAAATAACATATCTTTTGATGCGCCTATGTGCTAGAGTACCGATATATATCAATATTGATATTTCAAAAATGTTTATAATATCAATGAAAATATCGGATATTTTGATGGTATTGATAGTTATATGCTGATATTGACATCAATATTGGACCTTCAATATCCCATCCCAACTACACCGAGCCATGATGGCCGCGTCGAAATCTGTAAAACATAATTTATCCCGTCTCGATCCGTCGACTTCGGAAACTAGCTGAGTTTTGAAACCGCCTGGTCCTTTCTATGAATTTTATCGTAGTTGTAGTAAGGTTTTACGGTTTGGAGTTATTACTTTTCCATGAAATCCCCTTTCGTTTTATACCTCATTCATCCAAATCTATCTCTCCTGAGAGAAAGAATAACAATACTTACTACCACATTATAAAAAGTAATGAATAATTTATCTTTATAGCTCTTAAATGAGACCATAATTGGTCTATTAGGGGCCGTTGCTTTTAGCAGAGGGAAAACATACAAAAATTCTTGTCCTAGTTGAACTTTTAATTTACAAAAATTATTAACCTGTGAATTATATGTCAATCCTTTAAATATTAGGTTGTCTCTTCGGTTTTTATTATCTAACTCGTCTACGGGATTTTGAGCCTTTATATTAGGCTTCTTAATATCGAGTAACTCGGATTTCAATTGCACGTTTTCTTTTTTTTTATAAATTAATTTCATTATGAAGGTTAATAATAATTTGGTGGCCAGATGTGGAAGCTTGGTATAAAGTATTTGAGACATATATTCCATTAACTGGTTCATATTTATTTGACAACAATTGTCTTGAGAGTTACCATACGCCATATTTTTATATTCTATTGGATTTTATTATTATTAGGATTGATACAGGGCTCGGGAGAACTTCTACTTCTTTTCAAACAGAATGTATTTGTCGACTGTTCTAATTTAGGAGGCATGCAGCAATTAGAAGAAAGAAAGAAAATATATTATATGTACTCCTACACAGCCAAAATGAAATAAAAGACGAAGTTGAATAAGTTATTTATATTATTCCTCTTGTGAATTTTACTTGAGTAAATAGCAACACTAACCTTGATTGTTTCTATTAATAATAATAACAGTAATATAGTTACTTATACCTTGTCTATTGTGTACACTCCGTAATACCTAATCATCTGTACCCCTGATGAGTAAGAAATTATGTCTTTCTCCTTATTTACATATCCGTTTAACGCTGTATTTTTCTCAAGTCGTAAAGCTTTTTGTAAATAAACATACAGTAAAGAATTTCAGTAAAAAAAAAAAAAAAAATAGCGAAAATGAAGACAACAAATTATTATTAGGATCTAATTGGGATATCCCTACAAATAAAACTTAATTTCTTAAATGCCAGTAAATAGCTTAACTGTCCAAGTTTCGCCAATTCAGGTATCATTAGGAGAGGAAAAAAAACAAAAAAAAAACAAGATTACTTGTACACAGCTCATCTCACACCATTTAGTGGACTCAGCTTTTAATTCGGAGGGAGGGGAGAGGAGCTTTTTTATATATATATTTTTTATAATGGTAAATACTCCTGAAGGAAAAAAAAGCAACTATATAAAATGATATTTAAGTGGTACTTATAAGGATGTTAAAACAATAGTAATAAAAAACTGATTTTGAGGATAAATGTTTTTATATATTTATCTTAAAGTGTTTACATTTAGTAGATGGATTCTTGTTATATTTAAAAAATCTTAAGTCCAATATCATACTAATATAGGCCTATAAATATTGATTACATCAAAATATCGGACTTGAAATTATCGATAGTTGTGATTTTTATCGATATTATAAACTTTTTGAAATATGAATATCAGTATAAATATTGATTCTCTAGCACATGGGCTCATTAAAAAATATGTTATTTTTCTCTTTAAATTAATTAATAGAAATATAAAATCTTCTACTCTCCTTAGTAAAATTAATTTCTAGTTCCTATCCATCTTCGTCATCCTCAGCTTTTTTCCTTAAACTTCCATTCAACTACGCCTTCCATTCACCGATTGCTTTGACAATTCGTGGCCTTGTTTTGAGAAGGATCTGACTAACAAATTTGGACAAATTGAGTTTACAGAGTGAGAAGGGTCCCACGTGCGCTATTCAACTCTACTCAAGTATGGCCATCGATAATCGATGTTATCGAGATATCGATATTTTCCTATATTACGCACTACATTCTATATGATACAGGCAAGTATAGTTTTTTGGATCGGAATCATATATAATTAATTCTTAACGTTATACGAAAACGATAGTTTTAATATTAAAATTAAAATATTAAAATATCGAAGGGACGATATCGATAGTCGATAATATTGAACTAGATACTATCGATGGTAAAATATCGAATATCGGAAGGAAAATATCGATCATGTCGACTATCGATGGAATCCTTATGGTGTAATTCCTCGTGTATTAAAACCGCAAAATTTATTATTTTTTTAAATAAATCGTAATTCCTGCTGAAAGGCTCTTGGATGGTTGACATAGGTTTATAAAATTTTTAGATTTTAAAAATTAAAATATTGCGATTTATAATATTCTTCGACGAAGTAAAAACTTATTGGAAGGGGGTAAAAGGAGGTGAATAGCATTATGATCCTTTGGACACTTTGGATAATATAGAAAGAGACTTTTTGATAGTTTTCACGATGGATATTCTGCACAAAAAAAAAAAAAAAAAAAAATACGTCTTGAGCGTGTAAAATAATGCATGAAGTTCAGTGATAGCTGTGGCTTACAACGTTACTAATAAACTGGAGGGATATTTTCAGTGCGACAAGATACTCAATTATGAATTAAATAGTTACTTGAGCAGTTGTGGTAAATATAACGATAACTTACAAAGCTTCATTAATTGTGTGTGTGTGTCTTGTAATAGCGTATCTCGATAATATGATATTTTATATACGAATAAACATTATTCTTCACTGAAGTATACTGGTTTATTATAAATTAATATTAAGTAAAGACATGGAAGATTTTTATATTTCTGAAACATGATGGTATTAATTACAATTAATGTGTAGTATCGAAATATTACGTTAAGGGATTTAGTCATGCTTTGTCAACGCTTAAGTGATGGAACAGGATTCTAACCATCTTCGTCATCCCCAGCTTTTTCCTAGAAATTTCTAATCAACCAATTTTGCCTTGCATTCGCCCGCACAGATCGGGTTCAGCGAAATTCTAATTTATTTGCACTCTACATAGATTTTTTTGATAATTTGTGACCTTGGTTTGAGATGGTTCTAACTATCAAATTTGGGCGAATTGAGTTAGAAGGGTCTCATAAGCACTATTCAACTCTACTTAGAGATGCACATCGATAGTCGATATAATCAAAATATCGACATGTTTCTCTACTATGCACTACAATTAACATGAAGCAGGCGAGATAAGTATATATTTATTTCTATTTTTTTTAATAGGATTTATATATAATTCCTAGCGCTATCCTATATATAGCGCTTTCCTAGCGCCGAAAGGAAAAGTTTTTATTTTAAAATTAAAATATTAAAATATCGAAGGGACGATATCGATAGTCGATAATATCGAACTAGATACTATCGATGGTATAATATCGAATATCGTTAGGAAAATATCGATATTTCAATAAAATCAACTATCGATGGTCATCTCTAACTCAGAGAAATAAATATGGACCAATGAAAAAAAAATATATTTTTCAGCGTTTCTCACCAACATTCCAAATAAGATTATACAGTTCATTTTCCTATGACTTCATTATTACGTTTTTATTTCGCTAAAAAATAAAGTAAAACATTCTTACGTAATGGCATTATTAATTTGGCAATATGAAATTAAATGAGCGAAATCAATACGCCAGTCAATGACTTGAATGGAACTATTGTAGAATCAAGGTCGCCTTATTAAATGACCTAATCTTTCTAATCTATATTTATCCTGAGTCTTTTGTTATTTATTATTTTTCTTTTTAATCATGTCTTGAAATATCAATTCATAAAATTTTATGAACTATTTAAAACAGAAAATTAATTTTTAACTTTTGTTTTTAATCAGTTCTGACATGAGCGGAATCTTTATTTTCATTTTTTTTTTTTGGATCTTCTTCATGGAAATTTTTTCTGTGCAATTTTTCAAGTAAAGGTCTTACAGAAGATTTATTTAAATGTTCTGTTGAACCAATTCATGACGCCAAATAGTAAATAATGGTAATTAATTTGATTAATGGCAATTCATTTAAGGTGGATTTTATCTGCATTTTAATTTCTCATATAACGTAACTTTTTTAAGTACTGAAATAAATAAAAGTTAATCTTTTGCCAAAAACCGAGATTTTATTGAGAAAAAGTTCCTTTTTTTCAAAAAAGTATTACATGAGCTGTTATAATGGGACTTTTAAGTATCATAAATGCATCAACCCATGAAAAATAATTTGGGAATAAAGAATTTAATATTTTAAATAAAAATGGCGCGTTGTTCACATCACACATTTTTATATGTTATGTTAATATGTTACAAGTTGTTAGTATGTCAGTTATCTCGAAACTGATTATAAATAAAACTTATACAACTTTATATGCTAGATATTAAATATGACTTATATTACTGCTCGTATTTCCGGAACTTTGTTTTTATTCTGGAAAAAAAAATATTTTTCTCATTTTTTTTTCTACTTCAGCTAATTATCAAATTATTTTATAGTTTATTTATCCTTTTTTTTTGTTTGTTACTACTAACAGTTATACACGGTTAATCAAATATATGAAAAAAGAAAGGTGTTTTAGAGACTATTTAAATGATGATAATACGTATATTTTATTAGAGTACTATAAGATTGATAAAGCGAATTTAATCAAACCCTTTTTTGAAAAGATTATATAAAAAATGTAAAATCAATGACATAGAGTGATGTGCTCGAATTAAATTTATTTTGGCTAATATGTTGATGTGATGTAACATACAGACATATGCTTACATTACTACGTTACTTAAATTTCGTAAAATTTTAGTGTTGTTCATGTACTTACGATTCTTCATTTTAAGATTGTAAATGAGACCGAGATATTGATAAGTGCAGTTTTAACATAAATTATTTCATTTTTATTTAAGTATTTTTGATTTGGATCAATGATTTTTCGAACTGCGGTGGCTTTCACTTGAAATATGAGAAAGTGGACTAATATCTGATTGCTGTTATTACTTTCTCTTAAAGTAAAATAATAATAAGGGGTGGAGGTCTACGGTTACGTCAGACATCAGTGGTCTCCCAAACCGCTTCCAACAAATTAAGATCGTTGGACTACTTTATATATATATATATATATATATATATATATATATATATATATATATATATACACACACACATACAGCTATTTAAGCTTTTGAAATTAAATATCGATTAATGGATTTAAAATTAACATATCTGGATAGATTGTCATATGAAAGTAACTGTGATATTTACTATAAGATCCCTAAGATAATGAACACTCAATGTTGATTCCTTGAACATTTATAAAAGTAATGATATGTTACAATAAGACAAATTGAATATCAATAAGTGATAGCGAAAAGTAGGGCCTCGAAGCAGAGCTCGGCTAGGCAGATTTTTTTTTTTACTTTCTACATTTTTTTTAAACAAAAAATTACACATATTATATAGTAATTACGTAACATTTAGATAACGTTTTTGTTGCATATATTATATAAGAAGAAGTTGGGTTACAGTGATGAATTTAACATTGGACAGGTCTCTGAGAAATATCTGCCTAAAGAAAGCGCTAGCCTTGGTTTGGTTCTCCACGGCCTTGGTAAAAAGTAGATCCCAATATACAACATTTTCACTAACAAAAAATCAGAAATATTAAAAATAAATTGACAAAAGAAATTATATAAATGAACATTATTAGTATCTACCATACATATGTAAATTTCAGACCTGGTCAAAATCTATTTTAAATATTATTTTTCCCGTCCTACAGTATCCTTCAATAACACTACACTTATCACCGTTCAACAAATCCGATATCTAGTAATCGTCCTGGCCAATCATCTCACTTTGAATCCTCATACGATACTGAAACGACAAGAAACTGCACGACGTTTCCGCTTACTCCAACACTTTCTAGACAAACGCTCTTAACTTCCAATTAATTACAAAAGACTCATATACATGACTATTATAAGACCTATTTGGACTTGCGGAGTTGAGCTATGGTACTCATTAAATTCCTCTCGTATCCAATCCTTCGTAAAATCCTCAATGCTCCTTATTCTGTCACAAATAAAATAACCCATAAAGACCTTAATGTTCCCAATGTTTCCGATTTAGCCTAATCCAGATTCCTATCTTTCCATAATAAGCTTCATAATCACCCGAATACTCTTGTTTATAATGTTGCTTCCTTTTCGATTCCTGATAACCCTCCGAGGCGTCTGAAAAGAAGATGGCCTCGTGATCTGTTTATGTAGACATATTAATAGAGTGCTAACAATGGGTAGTTTCTCAACAAGCGTATTTTTCTTTTTCTTTTTTTTTTTTTTGTATTTTAAAATACCTTATTTTAAATACTGTCCAAATCTGGTACATATCGCCTAAGGAAACATCGTCTCTACCTATGTATAGCAAAAGAAGAATCTAAGAGATCGCTACGCTTATCCCTCAAACGCTTCACTTGCATGATAAAAAAAATAACTTAAGACGTAGGAACTAAAATCATGATGATTACTTTAACTGTTTTTCCCTCCTCCCTCTCCCCCTCAATTAAATATTGAAGCAGCTTTTATGAATCAATAAATAGTATTGTAAAGAAAACAAAAACTGATGCAAGGAATTGACCATAAATGTTCACTTGTATTATGGTTTTTAACGGACGAATGGGTCCGGATTTTTTCCTGAAACGGTTAAAAAGGAATTTCCACGCCTGCGTCTGTATAGTTCATTTACTTTTATTAAAGTAAGTGACAGTACTTCTTCACATTGTATTGAACCCAAAACCCTTCATGAGTTGTTAGTGGTACAGTTTTTTTTCTTTTTTTTTTATATTGGAGGGGTTTCTTTCATAAAGTATTGCAGAGAGGAGCAGATAGTGTCTTGCCGCCCCTCAATACCTATGTTGTAGCGTCTATGTGTGACGAAGAAATGCGAACACATACAACTCTCACCAACCGGCGACAAACTAAACCGCTGCTTACATAATAGCTCAAGATATGTTATAAAATACAAACAACTGTCAAAAATATTAGGTCACGTTAACTGGCGGTTATGTTTAAAAGGGCAAGTCTTCATTAGATAACGTCATTAGGTAACGGCTGCACCTGTCCAGCCCCCATATCGTTTCTGAATCCAGATCGCTACGCTGGAGTATTCGCGTCACTTAGATCTTATGATATATAGCTCCTTCTTGCTCTTCCAAAATGGGCTCCAAGAGCTACGCTCAATAGTGTAACGAAACGATCCGCGTTGCGTCAGTCTGTTATTAATGCGTAGGTTATCGGGCTGGAAATAGATCCATTTCATTGGAATAACTTTCCGGAAGTTACGTCGGCCAATCCTGAAAACTTGTCCCGGCGGTGATCACGTAACAGCTGACATGTTCTCGCGGTCGATATTTCGCCTCCGATTTTTCGCCCCCTTAAGAAGTTTAACAGTTCCTTTAATAAAACTCTCATACCTTACACATAAGTGCATGATTCCACATAGGATTCATGCTTCCGAAATAGGGAAAATTAAAAATTATATCCTATTTCAAATAGAACATAGATTCCTTTTGAGAGGGTGTTTATTTAGAAAATAATAAATAAATAAAGTAACGTGACAGCATGGAAAATTATACACTTTAAGATGTTAAGAGTTTTATTTGGTGACTTATAGGTCCTTTACACCTCGGAGGTATAGGGTACATCATAGTTATCTGATTTTACAGGAGACAGATTAAAAAGATGTATATCTCCGAATAAAGTTACACTTATTTGTATAATTCATAATTGTGGGTAAATGGTTGACTGTCGTGAATAATGAAGAGAAGAATAGTTGGGGTGATCAGTCAATTAAGAAGTCAAAAATAAATGATATTATTTATTTTGACATTTGCCAAAATAAATATTATCATTTATTTTTGCCTTCTTATTTGACTGATTACCCTCACTATTCTTCCCTTCATTATTTGTATAATTTATTTTTATAGCTTACAGGCAAGTGAATAAAATACATACACATTCCATATGAATTATAATACAGAATAACAAGTCAGTAATAAGTATTATAGTCCAGAATGGCAAGTATGCAACCAATAAGATGTTTTAATTGCTAAGATTAATCGCAAAAACAGATTAAAGAGTGTTTCCCGGCTCAATTATGAACAATTAATGCATACCCTTCTAACAAGTGATTGAAAATATTTATTTTAATAAATATATTATTAGATAAAATCTAAAGGTGTTTTCAGACATTTCACAAACTATGGTTATTTCACTATGCTAGTATTAATTTAGTGAGAGAAACAAAATAAATAGTTTGGTCTAGCAATAATACCGGTATTAATTAAGTTAGGTAATTGTGTTCCCCATAGTTTTTGAAATATTTGAAACGCACCTTAGGGAGTTGGTAGACCCTTTGAAGAATTTGGACAGACAATGAGTTTTTATAAGTATTGCGATATATCAGCAAAATAAATAACTCATTGAATGGTAAAGCTTGGTTGCTTTAGAAGAATGACAAATTCATGAATGAGGAATCAAAATGACCTAGAGGTTATAGTGAAACAATCGCGCCATGAATGAACTGAAAGGAGTTATTGACTAGAATTAACAAGCAAGAGGCATGATGAATGGAGTCGTGTTCGGAAAGTCAAGGCCTGCCTCAGTACTATGCAAAAATAAACATTAGGTGGTGGAAAAATAATAAATTAAATATAAAAGAAAAATCGTATGAAATGGAGTTTTAAGAAACATAGGTGAATTTTAAATAAAATAATGATTATAAACCTATTTAATAATGAATACAGACGATTAAATTTTTAGTTACAAAAAGTATTTTTTTTTTATTTTTGTAAACGACTAACTACTAAAAATTCAGTTTTATTAGTTAATAGAGTAAAAATTAAATTGAAACAATCGGTGAATTGTCTAATTGTATTGTAAACGAGGGTGAATCATTATCGATGGATTGTAATTATTGGATTGAATATAAACAAATCAGTTGAACAAAAGTAAACTACTAATTGTCAGTAGTCTTTAGGGGATCCAGAAAAAAAGTTAACATTTTGCAAAACAAATTTAATTTTATCAATTTCTGTTGTTTTTGTCCTTAGAAATAAGTACTAAAATACAAATCTGTATTTATTTACTTATTTAAAGGTCACTATAGATTATTATTTTCTGAAAAGAATATTTTAAAAAATGCTAAAACAAACACATAAAACTGCAAGGCCTGCAAGCTACTATACTCTCCGAATAGAGACATCAGGTACATTTTGTAAAATATAATTCTTAAAATATCGGGTGGTGGATGTTGTCTCCTCTGCATTGGAGCGTGGAATTTACTGCACGAGAGTCATTCTCGATGTAGAACAGACTTTTGATCTAGTCTGGCTCTCGGGATTACTTTAGAAACTCCGTAAATTCCTCATTTACTGAATGTATTTTTGTTCTTAATACAGTTATAAATATCATCAATAAATAAGACAATTATTAAAATATTTAATTACAATCAAGTTAGAAGGAAAGCATTTATTAATTTTTAATCTTTGACAAAATCCTGTTCACACAAATATATTCAAAATTAAGGTTGAATAACTAAAAATATATTTAAATTACATATATAGGTAGTTCGTAAATATACTTTCATCTTCACGCGTAGTTTTATAATGGGGATTTTAAATGGAGCTTGACGGGAACTTTATGTAAACATTTCATGATCCTTGAAGAAACGGCGTTGGCCAACCGATTCCAATGGACCAATGCAATTATTGCACAATTAATCTTATTAAAAAATCCTCACGAAGATTGTAATTTGCAATTGATTCCTTCGACAATGCTGATGTTTTTGATTATCCATCATTGCGGGATGACATTCACATGTATATCTTCTCGATCAATAGAATCCTGAATGAGCTGTATACAGCTATTGTCTTGAAACCGAATTATTACTGAAACCGAATTATTTAAAATTATATTGAAAAGGAAAATCGTAATTATTGCAAAGACATTTTATGGACATGTTATAAAGCTAGCCCATATTTGTTATAGAGCTTCTCATAATGCTTTTAAATAGTACCAAGAATTTGTCAAAAAATTTATAAAAAAAAAAACGTGTAGTTGTTTCGATTACCTCCCTACTGAATATGATAGTAATAAATCTATAATACAAATTAAAATACGTTGCTCGACATTCCTTGAAAGATAGAACGCCCACTGGAAAAGCTTTCATCGTGGACGAAAGCGTTTAGAAGTCAGTCTACGTTATCCCATATGTAAAACTATAATTTCAGTTTTTTTTTTGTTGTATACTGCATGATCATCTACTTCTAAATCGAACTACTTTAGGTACTCGCACTAATTTAAGCATGCTCCCGACCCTCGAAAATATTAGATAGATAGAAATAAACGTCATTCTTGGGAAAGGCCCCTTAAGAATAACCAGCCTATACTAATAAACAGAAAACATATCTGGCAAAGAATTACATTAACGAAAATTCAAACTATATATAAAGATTCTTCAGTCTGTTATTATTATGCCATGAAGTGATTAAAAAAAAAAGTGGTCAATATATATATATATATATATATATATATATATATATATATATATATATATATATATATATATATAAGTCAATTATTATTTTAAAACATGTCATATTATTACAGTCACTATTATGGATAAAACGCCCATTGCAAATGCTTCTACAGTGGACGAAAGCGTTTAGAGATCAGCGGTGTTTATCCATCGGAAAATCCTGATAGTACTGAAGTGATTACACTTTATATTGAAGAAGGCTAGAAGTAGAAGTACCAACCCAAATTCCTCACCTAAACAATCTCATATTCCTCTAAAATGGCTAAGAGATTCAGGATCACAGTGGATTCAGATTAGATGCCAACTTCAACAAACCATTTCTCATCTTAATTATTTTTTATTACAAATACCAAATGAAGATGGTTACTTACTGATGCTATGAACAGTTAATTCCATTTTGCTAATTAGAAAAGTAAAGGTAATTCATGATTGAAAAAGCGTTTTTTTTTTCTCAAGAGCATTTCCAAAGTTACGTAAATTCAAAGCAAACCCTTTATCAAATAGGCTATATACCTTTTTTTACATTCAAATTATACAATTCGAGGAATTCGGAAGCTTTGAGTGACATTTAAAGACACTTGAAGTTGGCCTTCCATCAATCCTGCCATATTGTGCAATCTTCCATTCCTCAATATCCTTTCAAGCAAATGTCAAATACGCTCTCAGATTTAAATGCATTGGTCAACCGCATTAAGCTTCCTACTTTCTCTGCAGTACTGCAGTATCATATTAAAAACAACTTGAACTGTCACCTTTCTGCGATAGAACCGTGATTATTTAACGACTCAAAGTTATTTTTATGAGTGGTCTTATTGTGTATGAGAATATACTGAACATCATCATGCAGGATTTTATGTTACTCTATACATTTCATGAAGCGATATAACCTTGACCTATAATATATATAAGGCGTATGTAATATAGGTATATATTTGTTTGGTTTTGTAATATAACCTCCACTGTGGTAAACAAGGTAGCATTAATGCATTAAAGCACTACCACCAGATTGTTACTCACACTTAAACTTGGATCGCTCGTGTCAGTAACCCTAACATCAAACAGGACACAGCGAAACGAGGGCCATTGTATGATTGTAGTTGTTTTCCACGCATATCTATAGGATTGTCACCCTCAAGATGAGACGTGACAAAACGTTGCGTACAATCAGCTGTCAGCATTGGACGACTTATACAACCTTGTCGCGAACTAATGACTACTCCGCCTCTACAAAATCAGGGTCTATCTTTAACGCCATCAAGTAATCAACAACATGTCAATGATGGCGATAGATGCTTCCTGGATGGACTTGTTCATGGTGCGCCATAAAAATTTTTGAGAGGGCACATTTCGACAGGATTATGAATTCGCGAAGTGAAAAGTTTCAAACCAAGGAACAAGGTGAGAAACATATCTCTCATAAATATATAAACATATCTAATAAGGGGTGTTATCGTATATGATCTAAGCTTTTTCTAGTTTTACTTTCGCTTGCACTGTTTTTGAGGTAAAAGAAGGAAGAGTTCACACACTTTCGATCTTTAGGAAGGGGATGGGTATCCCTGGTCGTACATGAGCATCCAATATTGTACAATTAAAGGTAGAAGAATTTGTAAGTACATGATGAAAATCTGGTTGTAATTGTATAACTAGAAAATAAAAGTACAATAGAAGAAGATACGTTATGTTGTTATTTTGTTTTATATGTTTTATCCACCAAAACGTAATGAAAATGTATTATTGATTTATTCAATGAATTTTACCGTATAAATGAAGACATTAAAACCTGAAACCATGGAATATCAAAATCAGATACAATGCTGTGGGGAGAACACGAAGTTATAATAAACTCGTACTACTTGCTCGTGGAAAAGATAAGAAATATATGGACAACTTTTTGATAAGTTATTATTGAACAGCAGTTGAACTTAAATTAGAGTTTTAATTTGTTCTAAATAAATTACACATGATCCTAATGCGTCGTTTGTTTGAGAAACTATGGATAAAAGTCATTTTTTAGATCGAATTTTTAGTGAAATCTACAGAATTTTTAAATAAATAGAGTTTTGAAACTCCAGAGAACAAAAATGAATTGGCGTTGATGACTCTAGAGTTTTAGGCCTTAAAATAAAAAAAACTTTTAAATAAAAGTTTTTAAAAAATAAAAGTTCTGAAAAATCTTTAGTTAAAGAGTTGCTAGGGAAAAAGGTTCTCAGTTCCAAAACAACTGAAAACTATGGACAAATTCCGGTGATACTGAAACTTTTTGAAAATAAAAGTTTTTTTTCCCTTTTCCAAGACCATGGTTTAGAGATACGAAAACTTCAAGGAGGAATTTTTCCAATGGGGTCAGGCAATTAATTGTTATCTTCCATATTACTTTCCAAATTAAATACTCCACAACTTTTATAATCATCTTAGGGTAAATGTACGAGTAATAGACGCTGTATCAGTAATGTCAAGTCGTGAACATGTAACAAGCTTTATAGGTCCGAAAGAGAGTTGAAATACTATTAGATTACTTAGGAAGGTGATTTCCGAATCTTAGGTGATATCATGGCAAAATAGCCGATTAGTTGATTTTTTAAGTTGATGTTTCAATGGAGTTTGTTTGTTTCAGGGAGCTTTCCTAATCACTTTTTTTTCATATCCTTTTTTCAAACTGGGAAGAATTTTTTTTTAATAATATAAAAAAATATGTCGACCCCAAGTGTTTATTACTGGTAAAAATACGCTGACCGAATTTTTTCAAGAATAATAAACTAATTGACTATCAATTAAACCCATTTCCAAAGATCTACCGTCAGAAATTAAGCTGTAATTCACATTAATGTTCGCGAATACTCTTAAAGTTTCTATTACCGGTACATTTACCTTAAATAAATTTGCATTACTTAACAAGATAATAAACCTTTAATTGATAGATCATTGATCAATTGGTCAACTGTTAAATTGAAGCAGTCTTTAATGTGATGTCGAAGCCTTATACGAGTGTGTCAATAGGCTTTCCCTGCGAGGCTGCTTCCCACTTTAGAAAGCCACTTGGATGTCCCACCAATAGTCGTACTTGCTCACTTTCAAGTCCCTTCTCATTGCCTAAGCCCAGTTAAGTGCTTATAAAAGATATATAAACCCCATTACTTGCTCCCTATATGGAAGGGGTCGCCGAGGTTCACTAACAAGCCCAAACCGAGAGGAAGAGCACACCAGATGTGAGAGGCGGCCTCGATGCACGGCAGACCATTAAAAAAAAAATGATCCGGTCCAAGAGCGCAGTTGTGGATGAGTAATGAAGAGAAAGTTGCAGCCCATTAATCTCGAAAAGAATTATTGAAACAGAATATGAGATCGTTTCCGCCCCATAATCCCAATTCAACTTTTCATTTTATGACCCTTAATGTTTGTAATGGAAAAACTTGTAAAGTACATGTTACGGCCCAAGGTATATAATCAGTTGGGAAACTGAAATTAAGGTATTCTTTAATTCGTATGTACTAGATCAGGGGTCTCCAAACTACGGCCGGCGAGTACTTCCAATCCAGCTCGCATGTACTTCCAATCTGGCCCGCGAAAGTTTCATTGATTACATGGTAAAATTTTAAAGAAATATTTTAAAAAAGAGAATTTTTGCAGATTACTCATATAAGAGGTTACTACAAAATTTTATTGCGTGTTTTTTTTTCTCTCAGCAAACTCATTACACAACTTAAGTGTCATTTTCATATACATTTCATTTCAGGAGGCATTTAGGCAACTAGAAACCCTGAAGGCTGAAGTTTAAAAAGTAATAAAAAAAATAAGAAAGAAACTTTATCAAGAACCTACTAATACGACAAAGAAATGATAAAATTGAATCTAAACTGGATCATATATACTCAATAAAGTATATTGAAATACTTATAAATAATTAGTGAGAAATAACGATAATAAAATCATTGCAGCGATTTTCACAAATTTCTTGAAGCTATTATTGCCACGAATTTCGACTTGTCATGAGAGATATTTCAGATCAATGAATTTCAAATTTCTCATATACACTTTCACCAGATTTAATACATTAATCATTTTTTCCTTTAAGTATCAAGTTTTTGCCATATCTCTCAAGCCTTTAATATTTGATGTGTATATCAAAAATAATTTCAAATACACTTATGAAATATTTGTACAAGCGGAATTCATGATATATGAAATAAAATGGGATATATAAATATATTTCATTAATGTATCCATTTTATTCCATATTTCCTAAATTTCGCAAGTACATAAGTTCCATTAGTGTACCTGAAAATATTTTTGATATACTTTACACAAAATAACAAAGGCTTAAGAAAAAAAAAATGTGGCAAAAACGCGACATTTGAGAGGGAAAAAAAAATTGTGTTTTAAATATAATTTATATAATTTTTTATATTATATGTATAGGTGTATATATATATAATCACACGGATATACGTATCTCATCACTAGCAAATTATATGTGTATAACGGAATTATTGCGACGATGAGCAAGGTTTCATCTCCTTTTTCCTTTGGCCTTGTCGAAGCGGCTCTTCTTCAATGCCATCTTTCCAACTTTTTTTCTCTTGTTTTCATTCCAAAGGCACCGTACAGATGTTCAGTTTATTAAAAACAAATGTAATAATTTACTATAGAATTAATCAAATAAATCGATTCCTATGTATGGGTAACTTCTTGAAAAATTATTAAATATTTAGTCTTATTAAAATTTTGATCAGTGCATGAAAATCAATAAAATAAAGGTTAGTATATGAATAAATTTAAAAGTAACATGCAATTTTTATCTTTAAAATGAAAAAATACTACCTTCCTAGGTATAATAATGTTCAGGTAGTTTTTAAAGTATGAAAAAAATAAAATAAAAATATGCGATTTGAAGGGTTGTATTTTGAAAAATAAAAATGATCAGTGAAATGATTTGCCAACCCTTTCATTTTAGAAAATTTAAAATCATTGTATCATTTATTTGTTCATTTTTTTTTTACAAATATATTTACCAATAGGCATATATTTATTATATAATATACCAGCAACAATAAGGTTAGATCGTCGCTGGTGCTTTGAGCAATATATTTTTTTTTTTCGTAAACATATAAATCGGTATAGTTGAGCCATACTAAGGGGTTTGTAATTTGATCTTTTTAATAAGGATTTTAATTTTACTATATATAGATTTATTGAAAGTTGATTGTGTTTCTTCTTAACAGCGAGATATGCACACAAGAAGTAATTAAGAATACCAATAAATAAAGAAATTGTGATGGTGATACATTTTTTCCCCCGTATTTTAAACAATATCTGAAAATATAAAAATTTAATCTTCCAACTTTAACATTATATTGATCAAGAATTACTTCTTAAATCAAGAATTGAGTTCTTGCGTTCGGCGTAGCGCTTTTTCAATAGGGTTGCTCATCAACCCCTAAGACATGAAAACTCTTTCGGTGGAGAGCTAGACCATTATAAAAAAAAAAACATGTGTATTAATTGATTTTTAAATAATATTTATATAATATTGATATACCTTTTGACGGTGTCTCGTTGATTTCACTTTCACAAGCACTAAACAAGACTCTCACTTACTGACCAGGCAGGCCGCTTATATAGTCGCCATCTTAACCCCGATCGCTACAGAAAGCTGCTCTCAGGTGGGGGAGGGGACACGGGACCTTTGGTAGCACCTCATCCAAAATTTTTACCATCGAAAATAACATTTGAGTAAACGGAAATTTAAATGTTTCTATCGAGGATGAACTGAGGATAGCTTTTCAAGGTCGAAACCCTCTTGAAAAGTCGAAGATTGGTACATCTTCGGTGCAGCTTCGTCTTCGTCAAATTTCGCAGAAAGCGTGTTGTCGTTTTTGTCTTCTTTCCTTTGACATAAAACAACAGCTTTGGTTACTTTTTTATCTTCAATAAAAAAATTCTATGAACAAAAACGTTTATTGATACTTTATCATGTATGTCCGCAATATTTATATAAGAAATTTTGATACCAAGAAATTTTACAAATGTCAACTCATTGCCAATTTTGAGTAGTTTTTTTTTTTTTTTTTAACTTTGGATATCAAAGCAAAACTTGACGTTTTTATTCGAATACAACTCAACCCCTGAAATCATCGAATGCATTATAGTTGAAGTTCATAACTTATTAGTAGTCATATTTTGTTTTAATAGTATTTATTATTTTTTTTTTATATTTTCTTAAATTTATATCAATTTCCTATTACCTAAGTATTCCTATTTACCGAAAGTCGTATTAATAGCACTGGTTAATTAAGGGTTGTATGTCCGTTTTGCGCTATAATTACATTTTTTATAATATTTTAATATTTGTAATGTTATAAATACAAAATGCACTAGAGTAAAAATTAAGTGATTTTAAATATAAAATTAATATGTACTTAAAAAAAATAGATATCATGATTGTTTCATTTTTCTTTCAGCTCTGGTGAATGTCCTGAACTCTACTTCGCGGTGTTTTTCTGTGTTCATTCATGGATCTCTTATTATTTTATTTATTTATTTTTGAGCGCATTAATTTTATTCTTTAGATGATTGGCTAATTATCTTCTGATTTTTTAAATTGAAGATTACTTCAATTTTTATTTAATACATTATGTCAATAGATACTGTAATTTCTTCTCCGCTATTACCTTTTTTTTTATTTGTTATATCCATGAAAAATTGTTTAAGATTCAGTGACTTTATGTGCTGTTAGCATTGTCTGTATTTTTCATATCATAATTTTCTTTAACCGCCTAACCATATTATCAATGAACCATATGCCAAATTATATAAAGCTATACACATACTACACTACTTCAAAATAAATTCAATTACTGTTAACTACTTCTGTATCACAAAAATTACCCAAAAATTAAATATTGCAATTGAACTCAATAGGGTAGTCAAATAAATTGAAATTAATTTTATTTATTTTTTTTTAAAACGCTAACAAGGAAGAAAACTTTAATAACTAGTGGTTGATAGATCGTTATGTAAAGCGTTCTGTAGCGTTCCTATTGAGACCATTGATGTCTTGTCCTTTCAGCGTAGATTAGAAAGCAGGGCTACTATTTCTAATAAGACATTTTCCGTACTTTAAGATATTTCTTATCTAGAACTTATTGAAAGATGTTTAGTCAAAAAATATGTTTTAACTCTTTAGCATTAGACCAGGCATAGGCGCAAAATTTTTAATTCGATTGGTGGGTGGGCGATGGACCAAAAAAAAATATATATTTATATATATATATATATATATATATATATATATATATATATATATATATATATATATATATTTACATGGTGGTAGCTTTTATTATGTGTAAAAATTGAACATAATTATTGTGAAACGAATATATATAATATTGAATATTTAAAATTAATTCGTTTATATGTTTACATAGTTGTAAGGATTGTTTTTTTGTTTTACTAATTACATATACTTGAAAATATCTAAAAAAAAATAGAACAATGGAATACATTACGTATTTGTTGAGATTAAACACGGGTAGGAGAGGAGACAGTTTTCATAACTTGATATTTTCTAGAAATTTTTAATGTTATGTAAAAAAATTTAAAAAATATCTTTGATTTGTTAGTGTGTACAACCTCAAATAAAAATACGTTTTCCACAGTCCCATCCATTTGTGGCGAAAATGTGATAAGCATATCACGTGAAAATTGGGAGGTGATCCTAGGATATGTTGATATGTATATTATTATTTTTGAATATAAATGACAATTCAAATAAAAGTAGCAATTAGGTATCAATAAAATAGTAACATGCCCATTACTAGTCCCTAGCCTAGCCAGCTATTCGAATTTTCTTAATCGATTTTAGCTTACACATTTTATTCATTGATGTAGCTTATTTATTATTGATTTTAATATTTTTACCTCAAATTATTGGGAGGCAGAGCGAAACGATATTCCCACTCTATCAACATTTTTATTGGGGGGGAAGGGAGGGGGGAGGAGCGATCGCCCCCTCGCCCTTCTGAGATCTGCGCCTATGAGACTAGATTTTATTTTCATGTATGATTACACATTACTGAGTATTAAATAAATAGTAATCCGATGGTGCGAGGTCTGGACTATATCGTGCATGAGGCAAGATCTTATATCAGAAGGGTTTTTCAATACATTTTTACACATTTCTAACCTCATATCGATTTGACTCAACTGCTTTCTGCAGAACCTGATCAATATCCATTAATGGTCGCCCGGAGATCTTCTTCCTTTCCAACGTTGTATCTCCACTACTAAATTTTTCAAACCAACACTGCGAAGTGCGCTGGTCAAGGACACCTTCCCTTTCATAATTAATAATCACAAGTTGCTTCAGCGGCAGTGAAATATTTTTGCCAGTAATACCTTAAATTACGAGAATTTCGTAGGACATTGTCATCTTTCTTCTTTGAAATAAATAATTAAACTGAGGCTGTTTTTGAAGGAGTGGAATGGGATTAAACAAGCTTGGAGAATGTTCTAATTGTATTGTATCAAAGTACTAGTATGTATTAAATATGATTAAAATATTTACAATCCTTTGAAATCTTGAATTTGATAAACCGGTCAATTTTTGTATACACTATATATATATATATATATATATATATATATATATATATAATATATATATATATATATATATATATATATATATATATATATATATATATATGAGAAATACTTTTCTCCGTTTGAAGGAATTGGTATATTATTAATTCTTTTGGTGGGAGCTAACCTAGCACTATTTCAAATAAAATTTCTTTCTAAGATTCTAAAATACAAAGAATGTATTTGATTTTTTATTTTAATACATAAAATAAATTACCAAATATAATAACTGCTTTTAAATTCTTCCTTTAAAATTGAGGTTAGAAATTTTTAAGGGTGAAAATGTTAAATGTTTGATATAATTATTTTTGACCATCAACTTGATTTGATTAAAAAGTATTTTTCAGTATTTTAAGTTTTCAACATAGGGCAGGATAGAAGAACATATTAAAAAAACAAAACAAGTAAACTTGGATCGATAAATGTTTAATTGGGAAAAGAAACTTTCTTTTTTTTTTTTTAATAATTTCAAGTACTTTTCAGCAAAGAAAAAGAAAATATTCAATTTATATACTACTTTAAAGAATATTTACAATGAAATAAGTTTGAATTTTATTATTGTTCAGAAATAATAATAATTGAATAATATAATTTATTCCCAATTAATTATTACTTTCACTTACGTATATATGTAATATATATTAAGGGTAAGTACTGCGATCGTGAAAATTTTCGAATCTCAATTTTCAACAGAAATAAATGTTTTGAGGTCTCCTGATTCCAAATAACCAAGTGTCGCAAAATGGTCTGTGTGTGTGTGTGTGTGTGTGTGTGTGTGTGTGTTAACAGTCTAGCTCATAAACGAAAAGTAGTACGAAATTGATATTAAGAATTTAAGGTTTGTATATGGGCCGGATATGACAGCAACTTTTTCGTTAAAATCGGCTAACCGGAAGTGCCACTTTATATGCACGCTGAAACACATTTTTACGATTTTCTCAAAAACGGCTTTAACGATTTTGATCAAACTCGGTGTATCATTGTATAATTAAATGGTCTTTAATATCATTTAGGTCTTATCCCCGTTGATGTCACTTTGCAGGGCTTAAATGCCCAATGTTCATATATGTCTTCCTCTAAAGTACCTTTAATATGGTTTATTTTATTATTTAAAATAAAATGGTTAAAAGTTAACCGGAAGTGGCAGTGGATCAGCTGATGCGAAAGGACGTGTTTCTACATCGTCTCTCAGAATTTACTTATTTTGCAGTGAAATCTTTGAGATTATTCATTCAAAACAAGTCAAGAATACATAATAACAATTGATATTTATTGTTTGTTATAAATTATAGGGTTATTTTTATTTTTTTTTATTTTTTTTTTTTTTCATTTTTTTTTCCCTTATATGCGATATCACAATCAGGCCATGTCTAGTAGAGCTTCTATCAAGAGAATTCGGCCGTTAGGCTCAACACCTTGTTCTTCGCCTGTCAAACAAAAGCCTCGTCAATGTCGTCAAACACCTGCAGTAACGCCTATTAGCTCCAGAGAAAATGAAACCCAGCCAGGAACATCATCAAAACCAACAATTGAAGAACTTCAGCATCAACCAGGTACATCTTCACAAGAGATAACCGAACAATCTCCGTTTTTCACCCCTAACCCCTATCAGGTGCTTCAGAATGATAAAGAAGTGATGGAATCCGCTTCAATACCAAGAGATCCCCGACCTCCACCCATATTCGTTAAAAACATAAGCAATTTTCAGTTACTATGCTCACAACTGAACAAAATAACAGGCTCTGGAAGCTATTCATGTCTAAGCAGAACAAAGGACACGAAGATATCACCAGATACAGCTGAAACCTACAGAAAAATTGTGAAGTATCTAACGGAAACCAACGCGGATTTTCATACGTACCAATTACGGCAAGATCGAGCTTTGAGGGTAGTCATAAGAAATCTACACCCCTCAACACCAACCGAAGCAATAGAAGAAGAATTGAAAACTTCAGGTTTCATAGTGCGCCAGATTACAAATGTACAGAAGGAGAGTAAAGAACAGCCAGGAGTAAAAGTTCCTCTACCCTTATTTTTCGTAGATTTGGAGCCAAATCAAGGGATCGAAAAAATATACGAAATAAGAAGAATATACTACACAAGTGTTATAGTAGAGAAGCCATATCCTAAGAGGGAAATCGTACAGTGTCACAATTGCCAGGCATATGGCCATACCAGGACTTACTGCCATCATCTGCCGCGCTGTGTGAAATGTGGAGAGCAGCACAAATCCGGGGAGTGCACAAAACCGAAACGGGATCCTGCAGTTTGTGCATTGTGCCTTGAAGGACATCCAGCGAACTACAAAGGCTGTCAGATCTACAAGAATATTAAATCAAGATATCAAAAATCCCGGACCCAAGAAGAAGCAGAGGCATCAAGAAGAGAACCTAACGCATCAAGAAGAGGACCTTCAAAAAAAATTGACCCAACGGTGTCTTTTGCACACTTATTAGGAGGTAAGAATGATGTTACTTATTGTGAGACCCTGCCGCAACAACAACACATACCTCAAAATTCTCAACCCCACCCTCAACATCCTAATCAAACTTCACCTAATCAACAGTTTTATCAACACCAAATTCCCCGCATTCCTCCTCCCTCAAATACCACAGATCTCACCAGTTTACTTACATCTTTCCTCTCCGAATTCAGATCCCTTGTTACTCCTTTGATATCTCTTCTCACCAATCTTGTATCACATTTTATCCCTCCCGCGAAAAATCCTTAAATGACTTCCAATAAACCTTTATCCATTCTCCTTTGGAATGCGAATGGTGTTAGAAATCACACAAACGAACTAACTACATTATTACTTGACAAAAATATTGACGTGGCACTAATTACTGAAACTCGACTAACCACTAAACAGCACTTCAAAATACCACAATACCTGACATATCGTACTGACCACCCTGACGGAAAAGCACATGCCGGTACTGCTGTCATTGTACACCAATCCCTCTCCCATCACCTACTCCCGTTACCTACACATGATTTCCTACAGTCCACCGCTATCGTGATAAAAACCTTTTCCTTTCCGGTTACCCTTGCATCAGCGTATTGCCCTCCTAACCGATCCATATCCAATGCCCAATTCCGTTCTCTCCTCGACTCCTTAGGACATCACTTCATCTTGGGTGCAGACCTAAATGCCAAACATCAACAATGGGGTTCCAGAACCACGAATACTCGTGGCCGAACCCTGCTGTCTGCACTCAATTCCCAACATTTTCATCTCCTTTCCCCCAACTCTCCTACCTACTGGCCTACAGATCCCAACCGTAATCCTGATCTTCTTGATTTCTTTATCCACAGCGGCTTAAGTCCCCTCAATTGTTCCATTACACGTCTAAATGAACTTTCCTCTGACCATAGTCCTCTAATCCTTAATGTTTCACTTGAACCCGTTCCCAAACCTTCTCCACCGTCATTTATTAGGGGCCCAGTTAACTGGGACCTTTTCCGCCAAATCATCTCCGATAAAATTGATCTTAACATATCCCTCAAAACTCCCGATGACCTTGATAGTGCCGTAAATTCCTTTACTACCACAATCCAACAAGCCGCCTGGACTGCTTCCTTCCCAAAAGACTCCTCCAGAATTCCTAAAAAGACCATTCTACCCCAACACCTCCTTGACCTAATCCAAACCAAACGCCGTGCCAGATTATTGTGGCAACGTACCCGACATCCTACCGACCGCTGCTCCTATAATTATTACTGCAAAAAATTAAAACTGGAATTAGCCACCTTCAGATCACATTCCTTCAACTCCTACCTATCCTCCCTTTCTTCTCGCGACAATTCCCTTTGGAAAACCACTACCAAAATCTTAAATCCTCACCGCATTTCCCATCCCCTCCGACGAGATGATGGCTCCTGGGCAGCATCTGACGAAGATAAGGCTGAGGAGTTCGCCATTCACCTATCCAATACATTTATTTCACATCCGGAATCCCATCCTGCCCACACCGTAACAGTAGAAGAATTCCTTACATCACCAATCCCACTTTCCTTGCCCCCAAAAGCTATTCATCCTTCCGAAGTGAAATTTCAATTAAAAAAATTAATCCCCCGTAAAGCTCCTGGACATGATCTCCTTACCCCTCAAATCCTTCGACAACTTCCATCCAAAGCAGTCATATTCCTTACATATATCTACAACTGTATCCTACGCACCACCCACTTTCCTCTGCTATGGAAACACTCCACTATTATCCTTTTCCAAAAACCAGGCAAACCTCCCAATATCTCAACATCCTATAGACCAATTAGCCTACTCCCAATCCTTTCAAAAATTTTTGAAAAGATCCTTTTGAAACGAATCCTACCCATTATAGAATCCCAAAATATTCCTTCCCATCAGTTTGGTTTTCGCTCCCAACATTCCACTGTTCAACAAGGACTCCGAGTTGTTGATCATATTTCCTCAGCCCTAGAAAACAAGGAATACTGTTCGGGTGCATTTCTGGACATTGCACAGGCATTTGACCGGGTATGGCACTCCGGACTGCTCTTCAAGCTTAAAATCCATTTACCTCAGTCCTTGTACCTAGTCCTCCGATCCTACCTCTCTGACCGCTCCTTCCGAGTTCGCTGTGGAACAGAATTTTCCAATATCTACTCCGTTAAAGCCGGTGTTCCCCAAGGCAGCGTCTTGGGTCCCGTGCTTTACATCCTCTTTACTGCTGACATCCCTGTTCATCCCGATACTTTTCTTGCAACATTCGCTGACGACACCGCAATCTTATCATCCAACTCTGATCCCAACATAGCATCCTTAAATCTCCAAAACCACCTCACCTTGATTGAGCACTGGTGTAATAACTGGCGCATTAAAGTTAATGAATCTAAATGCCAACATATTACCTTTACACTCCGACGCAGTTCCTGTCCACCAGTACACTTTAATTCCATCCAGCTTCCTTACTCAGACACAGTCCGGTATCTTGGCTTTCATTTAGACCGAAGACTAACGTGGAACCCACATACTAGACTCAAAAGACAAGACCTCAACCGACGATACGGCCAGCTATACAGACTACTAAACAGAAAATCCAAACTTTCTATTGAAAACAAATTACTTATCTACAAGACAATACTGAAACCTATATGGACATACGGACTTGAACTGTGGGGGACAGCAAAAGCTTCTAACATCAAACGCATTCAATCCTTTCAATCTAAAGTCCTTCGAACAATAGTTGATGCTCCGTTCTATGTAAATAACAAAATCCTACACCATGACCTTAATATCCCATTTGTCCTAGACCTTATTCCAGAAAAATTCTCCAAATTTCACCAAAACCTTACCTATCATCCAAATCCCCTTGCACAATCTCTATCCAGCACCACCCATCCTTACAATCCTCCTCGAAGGTTGAAGCGGCAGTGGCCCAGAGACCTTTTGTAAATAAGCATCTATTGGAGTTTTGGCAATGGCCAGATCCTCCACTCAAGCCCGAGTGTGTATGATTAGGTTAGTTCTTTTGTTTATATACATTTATTTTATTTTATTGTATTTATTTTTATTTTATTTTATTGTATTTATTATTATTAAGTTTCTGTATTATTTATTTTATTTATTTTTTTTTTTTATTGTAAATAGAGTGTGAGTGTGCTTTCTCTGATCACTATTATAAATGTCCTTGATGTGACAGAATGTAATATTTCTAAATAAACAAATAATAATAAAAAAAAAAGTTAACCATTTCGCATTATTCATAGTTACGAAAAAATGCTACATATAACTTTTTAAAGAATTTGATAAGGTAATAAAGGAGAAAAATAAATAAAAATGCAGAAAAACCTGCTTTGCTATAGACTGTAGCGCTTAAACGAATGTACCGATTTCAATAAAACTTTGCTAAAGTCATTTTCTCGACACCCTTTAAATTTATCTATATAACATACTTCAACGAAAAGAAGCTGGAAAAAAAAGTTACGGATGGTAAAATTAAATTCCGAATAACTCAAAAAGTATACACTTTTTTGTGGATATTGTATAGTTTTTTAAAAGATATAATAAATAGACTTTTTACAATTTGAATGGTCTTAATTACTTGTCATCTGTAAGCTCTAAGCTTTAGCTCAGTTTAAAATGCACTTCAAAAATTTTTATAATAGTCCAGTATTGCCAGAAAATAATTTTTATTCAAAGTAGAGCGGTAAGTGAAAGTTGTGTGTTGCGCGCACCAGATATTTTTTTTAAATGGTTGTCCATTATCCTTCTAATCTCATAACTTCTGTCCTCACCAGATGACCTTATAAACCTATTTTTAAGAGAAATTAGTTGTTAAACGCCAATCCATGTGACGTAAATATTTTGTATTTTTTTTTTTTTTTTGTAATTAAAATATAAAATATTTGTTCAGAAAGTTGTTTATTTCAATAAAGCAATCTTAAAGTAAAATATTTTTCAAAAATGTGTTATAATTATAACGAAAATGACTTTTTGTATGACTTATATTTTTCAGATAACATTACATACCACTTGAGGTTTTAAGATTAATTAATAATAAATTAATTAAGTCAAATTTATTTTTCCATGCTAATATATAAAAATTAACATAGAATATTAAAAAATCACCAAGAAACGGAAAATCGGCGATTGTTTATAATTGGAAAATTTCAACCACACATCTCTAAAAGGTAAAGAATAAATGAACACGTTAAAGTTTCGTCGCTCCATCGAGACGGAAAAGAAAACAAAATAATGTGTTATTACGTATAATTTAATATATATATATATATATATATATATATATATATATATAATATATATATATATATATATATATATATATATATATAAACATCTTACTTTATTAATGTTCTACATTCATTAGAAATTTTATCAATAGATAGGTTAGTTAATTTATTATTGGGATGTTTTTAATATAATCATTATCTATTTTTTAAATAGTAAATTGATTATAAATAAAGAACATTAATAAAATTTTAGAAAAGGCCATAAAGATGGGCATACAGCCCGAAACGTTGATCCAAAAAGTGAAGAGAACTAATATCAGGGACTATTAAATATCTTAAAAATAAAAATAATGGTGAACAATTATAATAAATTATATGATATAAGTATTATATATCTGTCTTCATAAAAAAATACAGAATTATTCACAAAAAGTCTAATTAGCAAACAAAACAATATATATTACAGTAATTCTTCTTAAAAAATTAATAAATAAATTTTCAAATCAAGAATCAAAAGGTTATTAATTTCACATAAAAAATCAACAGCAAAAAAAAAAAGAATTTTATTTTTTGCTTATCCATTAAATTTAAAACTGTATTAAAATTAAAATAAGACTTGTAAATATGAACACTTGAGTATAATGAGATGAAGAGACTTGTAGAGAATCCAGTGGCGGCCTTTGAAATTTGTTGTTTCTTTGCAATTACGTCAGGAGAGGTTTTATATCTTTAAAAAAATGCAATTTAGAAGAAGAAAATGAGACAATTGTGAAGGACATTCTAAATCACTTTATAATTTAATTGCTTCAATAATGGGCTTTTTAATTGTTTAGGCTTCTCAACAAGTGGCTGCCTCTCCACTATTGTCCACTATTGAAACTATTGTTAGCACTTTATGGAAAACTGAAAATAATAATAAAATTTGCAAATAAAAGTAAATAATTCGGACATTGCGAAGAATTTTATAACTTTCAATCAATGTCAGGCTTCATTGAGATCAACTTGATTCCTAAGCTCTCAAAACATTCATTGCTTTCATATTCATTACCCTAACTTAACCATCATAGATTATTATTATAATAATAATTCTATCCATCATAATCTATCCATCTGCTTTTTGGACTTTTACCTTCTATTGAAGGATTCATTGTTACGAGGCTTCCAGATGGATTGCTCCGAGCTACATGCCCTGCCCATCTTAACCTACGTGCCTTCACATCATGGTATATTGGTTGACTAGTTTCTGTAAACAGTTCTTTGTTTGTCTTTCTTCTCCATGTGTTAGTACTCTGATCTCAGATCGTTCCGGTTATCGTGCGGTGGATTTTTCTCTCAAATCTTTCAAAAAAATTTTCTAGAGTGCTGGTTAGTGTCCACAGTCATATATTAGAACTTGCTTTATCATAGCATTGTACACTCTTAGTTTGAGATTATTAGGGATTTCAGATAGTAGATTTATAGCAGAAAGTAGAGCAAAATATGTTTATTTTTCGATTGCAATGAAAATTTCCTAAATATTTAAAAGTTGTAACATCAACTATAAAGCTTGGAGATAAAAAATAAAAACGTCTGGAGTTTTTCTTTATTTATTCCTTATAATAGAGTAATTTTTTTTTCGGCTCCTAGGGCGCGTTTCTCTTAGAGCAAGTCACGTTTCTGTATTTACAGCGATATTAGGCGCCGATCAGTCTACCAATAACAAGGAATGGGTACACTGCCTCAGTTTATGCTACTTTCAATTATATCTGGAGATGGTTGTGTGATAGTGTGGACCGCCATCTACTCCATATTGTGGACGGTAGTCTCTCTACAACTTATTATTTTCAAGAAATTATAGAGGATTACGTTTACCAAATCAGTACCATATTTTAGTTTTTTTTTTTATGATTATACACGACCTCGTAGGGAAAGAGTTGTTCATCAATGTCTTGAATATCTTGGCACTTCACATATGTGCCGTCCCGTATTTTATCCAGATCCCAATCCCTTTGAGCACAGTGGGATACACTGCAGAGTAGTTTTAAAAGTATTTTTTACCACCATTCGCAGTCTCTTAACCATTAGCAACTGAGAGCAGTATTATCACATTTATGGGATGAAATTTAAAAAAATAAATAATTTTTTTATAGCATTATAAACATTATGCCTAATAGGTGCAGAGACGTAATGCGTAATTCTTCTTCGTAATATCACCAAAAATCTTTAATTTTATTGTTTTTAAAAGATATCTATCATAAAATTTCCTGAGGTCAAATACAATCTTATTGGTATTAATTTTTAATGTATTTATAATAAAAATTCTATGGAAAATAAATCATATATAACTAACAATATCCCCATTCATTTTTGAGCAGTTTAGATTGTTGTTCACGCAGACAAAACCTCTGTACAATTCATACTTCTTATAACCTGATCCGAGATATTTCACTCTAGGAATACTGATAAATTAATATTTCCAATTTAGATCAAAAAGTGATTTTATTGTCTGTAAAGATTAATTAAATTACTTGTTATTTATCCACAGTAACCATGAAAAAAGTTCACGATAAGTACCAGGGAAGTCTTTTATTAGAGATAACTTTAACACACCAACAACAACTAAATAACTAGCTGGAATTCACATATTATTCCCAGATATTAATACCGATTATCAGGGGTTCCCATCCTCCCCAAGGTCGGTTTGTTTTAATTGCTCACTTTTCTTAAAAACAGAGCAAAGGAAAGTAGAATTAGAAAAATCGTAGATCATACACAATTAAACCTGCTGCTGTCGGTTCCAGTTTTTACCCTTGTCCCTTATTCTGAACATTTTCATTCCGAAAATTCATATTGCCGTTAAAATGCGCCCTCTCAAAAATTCAAATACCCGTCAAAATATGGCTACCTCAAAAATTTTTATGGCGCACCTTGCGCCATAAAACCCCCTTCTGGGCACCCCTGTCAATTATGAATGTATGGAACACATACATATTGAAATAATTATATGATTTCTGTTAGAAAAACCAAACAAAAAAACAAGTACATACTTCAAAAACTATTAGGAAGAAAGAAATAATTACTTTTTTTTTTTTTTATTTCTTTATGACATTTACAACTGTATTACATAAATACATCAAGTAAATTTGGACATAATTGATATAATGACATGAATACACTTGCTGAGTAACTACCCAATGGTAGCACTCTAATGATATGACTACATTAGGAGATCACGGGGCCATCTTCTTTTCAGACGCCTCGGAGGGTTATCAGGAATTGAAGAGGAAGCAAGGTTATAAACGAGAGGGTTGGGATGATTCTGAAGTTTATTATGGAAGGATAGGTATCTGGATTGGGCCAGATCTGAAACATAAGGAACATTAAGATCTTCATGGATAATTTTATTAGTGAGAAAGTAAGGAGCATTGAGGATTTTACGAAGGATTTTGGATTGTAAGGATTGGATGCGAGAGGAATTCGATGGTTTAGTGGAGCCCCATAGCTCAACTCCGTAAGACCAAATAGGTCTTATTATAGTCAAGTATGTGAGTCTTTTGTAATTAATGGGAAGTTTAGAGCGTTTGTCTAGTAAGTGCTGAAGTAATCGGAAACGTCGAGCGGTTTCTTGTCGTTTCAGTCTAGTATGAGGATTCCAAGTTAGTCGTTTGTTCAGGTGGAGTCCTAGGTATCGGATTTTCTCAACAGGGATAAGTGGAGTATTGTTAAAGGAAACTGCAGGACAGGAAGTCGTTGGTTTACGACGAAGGGTAAAGGTAATTTGGTGGGATTTATTGGAGTTTATTTTAATTCTCCAGTTTTGACTCCATTCTTCTAGATTTATGATGTGTGATTGAAGCATTTCGGATGCAATTGCTGGGTCATTGTTTACTGATAGGATACATGTGCCATCGGCATATGTGGTGATGACAGTGTTAAATAATTACTTAAAATTAAATATTGTCAAGTAACATGAGTAATTATTAAACATAAACTTTAACGGTACAATAACTTATCATTTTTTTTTTTTTTTATATGGGCGGCAATGCTCGACAAAACAGTTTCATTTCAACTGTTTAGGTTTCTATATTCCAATATCTCAAGTTGTTTGGAAAAAGTCAAACATTCTTGGTGGAAGTACAAAATATCTAAAGTGAATGTAATTTTAAAATATGTATAGAATCCTTTAAAGATCCGCGCCATAAGGACATTTGGCCATTTGGCTAGAATATTATCTTCTTCTTACAACTGAGGTCACAGTTAGTGGGACACAGATTTCAACGAAAATTGTTTTTTTGGCGATTCTATATCGAAAAATATTCACACGTCCTGGGGCGTTTGTTGCCTTCGGATCCCATTGAAAATAATCCTTCATACTAGATGTTGTAATTTACACTGTACAGACAACACTACGAGCGAAAATTGTATGAATGACGGAGAGGGGAAATAGACGGAAAGGCAAATGAACTAGATAGCTGGTACGTGTTACTCGTGGGCGTTTCTGCTATTTTTAAAAAACATAAATGAACTATCTGTTGACTAAAAAGAACAGTTGAAAAAGAAATTGTTCATAAAACAATTAGATGATTTGTGAAATAAGATCCAATTCGTCATCATTTAATAGTAGGTAAAAACGTCAGATTTGAAAAACAATGAAAGGTGTCAGGAATAAAGTCGGGCATTATTCGAGTTTGGAATAAATATTTTTTCAATTTATATTTAATATTATTACGCAGATATTTATTTTAAAATTATTATTAACACAAAATACGGAAAATGATGATTTTTAAGTTAAACATGTAACATAAAGGTCAGATTAGGAACTTATATAGATCCATATATTCAAAATAATGACAGTAATTTTCATAATTTTAAATATTTACCCCGTGAACTAAAACCAAAAAATTACAAAACATTATTTGCTGTCTACAACCCGATACTAGTGATAGATACACTTAAAACATAACTTAAATATGTTGCAGTAATTCCTACAAATACGTTTAAGTTAATTTAGTCATTTAGTAATTATGTCGTATTTCTTTATATCCACTCTTCATTAATAACAACAGTCAAAAGTTCTGTCATTTTCATGATGAGCTGAGGTTAAAAAAAATTTGAGAAACATATAGGGGCCTGAAAAAAACAAAATGAATAAACGACTCGACTATTGGCGAATATAAGAACTAAATAAAAACAACTGTTATCTGTTTAAAAGAACAGTTCATTCTTTTGAATTAAGACTATCGTTGGGAAACTGTTGCAGTCTAGAAAAACGAAAAGAATAATCAACGACACGACTATCGACGAACGGAAGAACTAGATAAAAACAGCTGTTATTATCTGTTTGCAAGAACGTTTCAATCGTTTTAAATTAAGTACACTTTTTTTTCAAATGTTTGGCGTTTTCTTTCCCACCCTTAGTACCTGGTAGTCGTGGTAGAAATACCATTAACATTATAATTTCTACATTTTTATTAATGCACAAAAACTATAAATTTATTTTTTGAGTATTATTTAATGGTTTATTTTTTTAAATTTTACTAGGGACTCCTCCAAACCATTGAATTCCTAACGTATCCAATCCTTACAATCCAAAATCCTCCGTAAAATCCTTAATGCTCCATACTCTGTCACAAATAAAACTATTCATAAAGACCTTAATTTACAATATGTCGCTGATTTAGCCCTAGCCAGATATCTATCCTTTCATGATAAACTCCAGTTCTATTCAAATCCCCTTGCTTCTTCCTCGATTCCTGATAATTCTCTAAGGCGTCTGAAAAGGAGATGGCCTCGTGATCTTCTTATCTAGAATTATTTAAGAAGTGCTACCACTGGGTAGTATCTCTTCAAGCCTGTCTATGTCATTATTTATAATTTGTGCATATTTACTAGTTATATTTGTATACAGTTGTAGATTTCATTAAATAAACAACAAACAATTTTTTTTAATATTTGTTTTTTTTTCAATTTAGGCCTAGCGATACCCCCTTCCCTGTAAATCGTCAAGATGAGCAATACTTTCTAGCACACCTTCAAGTACGTTCTGCAAATCTTCAAGAGGAGCAGTACTTTCTATTCTTCTTAACAAGTTAAATAATTAAGGAACCAGTTGAGTGTACGATAGGAGCAAATTCACGATAATCGTATGCTTCGCCTGTAATAAAAATACCCTGTAAGCCTTGTTAGTATAATTTCACTGCCGCATTTCTAGATCTATTCGATAAGCAGAAATTATCTGCCTCAGTAATGTTTCGGTCCTCCAGCGTGGAACATTAGATATACAAATTAGCGCTCTCTTATCATTTTCACCTACCGTCTAGGGTCCAATGAATCTGATTGATAGTTGGTTCAATAAATATTGGTATTCGCCCAATAATGTAATCAATGCGCTATCGTTAATAATTTAATAGGGCTTTGGAACGGAACTATAATATTCTTATTTATTTTATTTTTTTTGCATCGAATTTTCCCATACAGTCAGCTATTACATTATGTAGTTTTACTATTTTCATTTGAAATATATTTATTTATTGAATACAAGTATTGCGTGACATTTTTGATTTACTGAGGATTGTTCGATGTTAATAGTTTTTTAAGGAAGGAGATGATCCGTGGTTGCTGTCATAAATAGGCCAAATAGTGGCAAAACTATTTTATTAGAAGCCAACGTTTAGACCCGACTTTGCAGTTCTTCTTCAGGGAGGTGTGTTCAGCTAGGAGTTTCACTTAGAACTGAAGTTTCAGACCTGCAAAGTCAGGTCGAAACGTTGACTTTTAATAAAATAGTTTTGGCACAATTTAACCTATTTTATGACTGCCACCCAGGACCATCTCCTTCCTTAATAATACAACGGTCAACTATTAAATATTCAATAGTGTTTTATTTTCAAAATTTTTATCTTGATTTTTATAAGCAGTGTATTCGATAACTGTATATTGGAGGGTTTCTTTCTGATTATATTTATCACGTTTAGCAGAGTTTTCAACACCAATACGCTGAAGATTGCATAATTCCTGATTTGTCCAAAGTGTAGAAAAAAATGTCACTACGTCTTTAGGTTGATTCAATAGAAAAAAACAAGGTTTGCTTAAACTCGCGGCACGTTACACTTATAAAATCTACCTGTGTAAGACTCCTGATAATGGAGGGACCATTTATCTATCATATTTCTTTTGATCATAGAAAAATAATCTGTATATGGCAGTTTGATATCTGTAACACGAGATAGGAACGGAAGTTTTACCAAGTCTACGGTCTACCACATCATTTTCGGGAATTCCCATATGTGCTGATTCATTATCTTATTTTAAGATAATATATAGAAGCAGATACGAGAGTATCGAGCTGCCCGCACATCTAAAAATAAAATATGTAATCCAGGAGATGAAAATGAGGCACATGGGAAGGACATTGATTATCAATTTGTTTTTAAATTTTATTTTCTAGAGTTGTAAATTTCAATAAATAAGTTTTAAAAAAATTTTACTTAATTCAATATGTCTCTATTTCAGTTCATTTATTAATAGGATAAAATTAATTTAATTTACCCTTTATCCTTAGTAATTTTACATAATTATTAAAAAAACATGTGGCGGTTTTTCCACAGCGCAGGCGTGTGTCCAGTTTTCCTGGCCCTAGAAAGGGCGACACTGTTCTAAAAATAGAACATGGTTCATTAATGTTTACAAAGGGCAAAGTTTAAATCGATATGATTAATTCTCATCATGGCATCAATTATGTCAATACCAATGAGGAAACTGACGAGTTTCGTATTTGTTTTGTATTTGAAAAATATGTATGATTTGTTTTTGATACAGTATAGCAGACCAAAAGAGGTACAAAAAAGTTTATATAAACCATTTCCAAAGAAAAGTAGAAAATTTAAGTTTTGCATTTTTAAGTAAATTTTTTCCTTGAATAGGCAACGTATAACTAAAAAATATTTAATTTAAGTAATTAACAATTAACAATCGCTCCTCAATAAACTAGACAAAATGTACTTGAAATGAAAGTAGAGTTTGTCATTGTTAAACCGTTCAAAGAGAAATTTTGAACGTCTAAATTATGCTATGCATAACATGAATTCAATTCAATCTTTATTTGTTTTAAGGAAAGAACCCTATACTATATATATATATATATGTATATCCATAGGCCCGTAGCCTATCTTGTTTATATTCGATAGACTGTTATATTATCCATAGGTCTATCGAATTTGTTATATTATATTAATTGCTATATTATATTCGATAGACCTATGGATAATATAACAGTCTATCGAATATAAATAAGATAAGCTATGGGCCTATGAATATGTATATAATTATTAATCGGTTTCATTTTATAAGATAAACCAAAATAACAATTAATCAGATTATTCTTTAAAAAAAAATTAAAATAAATTAATGCTGTGGCGTTAACAGTTTATAGTACAAATATGTGAACACACTCATATATAATATTTATTTATAATTTCTTATGTTCACCTCTGCTTTTCCTTCATTCTAAATTTAAGGTTCGATAACTATGTAATTTAATTAATTTTTTATTTTGATTATAATTATTCTTGGGGGGCTAACTGTCACAGAGTAAAATTTCCTTTTCTTTTTCAAGTACGTTTTTTAAGGATTGATACTGCTATTTCTGTAGTATTTATTTTTTAATTAAAAAAGGCATGTAGATAAAAAGTACAATGAATTCAATTCAACCTTTATTTGTTTTAAGAGAAGAACCCTATACAAATGAAGTCTATCACAAAATAAAAAACATTATTATCCTAATGGAAATACAAATTCATTCCTTTCTATACTACATTACAGCACTCTTAAGAATAAATTAAAAATCATATTCGGTAAAAATCAGACAGTTAAAATATTTTCAATTATCAAATTAACATAAAATCTAAAATTGTCAACAATATACATAAATAAATACACATAAAACAATAAATATACGCACTTTTTTAAAATATTAATATTAAACTATGTTTTAAAATTAAATTAAAAGATTACCTCTATACACAAGAGAAAAACCAAGAAAAAAGACTCGGACAGATTGCTTGCCGATGTGCAATATGCAATTTTTGCCATAATATGCAGAGGACAATATTCCAGATTACTCTACGCATTCTCTATAATTTGATATAATTGAGATTAAAAAATATAATTTTCTCATATCTTTAGCAGTGGTTAGCTTAAATATTTTTATCCCATCGACATTTCCCATACCCTGGTAAATTCTTAACTTTAAATTACTGTAAATGGGAAATTTAAATAATATAGGATGAAGTGTTTCGTTTTCTTTAGTGTTGCACATTTTGCACTCAAATCCCGGAGTAATTTTCACAATTTTATTATTAACAGAAATCTTGATTTTCCCGAGAGACGCATCTGCATTAATAGTTTCGTATGTTTGAAATTAGTAGCCATCAAAAAATAATAGGGGATCTGATCATTATTAAGAAAAAGATTTAAATGTTCACTAAACAATGTGCTATGCAATGTTATCTTGTCACCGTCCTGCAAATGTCGTTTAAAAAACATGAATTATTCGCAAGTATACTATAGATGTAGTGTATCTATAGTATACGTTAGAAAAACGTCCTTGTTCAATAATATTCAAGTCTATATAAATTAAGCTGATGTGTATTATGAAATGAATTAAGATTCACCTCAAGGTGAGTAAAAACTATGTTGTTTGATATCTTCTCACTTGAAAAGTTCTCGTGTCTTCAGCAAATTTTACTACAATCAATTATTGAAAAGCTTTAATTTTCTTTAATCTGTGACCTGGAATGTATTATAATACACATAGATGCACAAATTCACACTTTATTTAAAAAAAAAAAGTAATGATTTTTCAAATATTTATCACCTAAAAGTGGTAATGAAATTCTGTTTTTGACCAAGATCTCAATTATCAGAATTGACCCGTATTTATAAGTGACCAGCTAAATGTTCTTAATCCTAATATTTATGTTTTCATGAAAATAATTCAAGCAATCATCGATCATCTTTAATTTAATAGAAAATAAATAGTAGTGGTCACTTATAAATACGGACAAATTCCTGAAATAGAGAGCTTAGTAAACATTTCAGGTACATCGTCATTTTACATGATCAATATTCAAAAAATCATTGTTTTTAAATTCTTTTTTTAATAAAATGTGTATTTGAGCTGTTTTATTTATTTTATAGAATACGAAATCACATCATCTTTTTTAATACAACTTGAGTTGAACCTCAACTTACTTCGTAATAAGATTCGAATTAATTAACAATGACAAAATATACTTTCATTTGAAGTAAATTTTGTCTAGTTTACTGCGAAGCAATTTTTAATTACTTAAATTAAATTTTTTTTAGTTAAAGCTTTAATTTAAAACTAGTAGGCCCGTGCGAAAAATTCGCACAGCATACAGTTATCGAATGTCAAATTATTAAGAAAATAAAATAATGCAACGTATCAAAAGATTAAGAAATCAAATGTTACTTTATCGATAAATATAATCGACAAATAAAACAAAAATTAATTTAAATCTTCGTTTTTGTTTGAAAGCAACATATTTACAAATTTCAGTAAGCTGTATCTTTGCTAAAAATTGTCCGATTTCGATGATTTTTTTTTTCTTTTGTAGGGAATTCCTTAATCTTTTATATAATCATGGGCATAAGAAAGAGAAAATATAAAGTATTTGAGGGTTTATAGAGGTGTGAAATACCAATCTCAACTCTGTTTTCCCTTAAAATAAAATATTCAAACCCACTTTCCTCCTTAGGTCAGTAAACATTTTTCAACGTCGTACTGATATTATAGCTATATGCCAAATAAATAGTTATTTTCAAATGAAATGGGCTATAAAAGAACTTTCCTAATGAATATTAATGAAAAATAAGAAAACATAAATAATAAAATGAAAACAAAAATATTGGAAAAATTTCTAATCGATTTCGATGAGTTTTTTTTTCATTTTGTAGGATATTTAGTAATCTTTTATATAATCATGGACATAAGGAAAGAAAAAGTGAGTAATTATTTAGTTATTCGCAAATAAAGTTTGTTTTCTTTCATAACTTGTTTGCCTGAATTTTCGGGGTGATTGGACTATTTTGCCCGCCTGAAGGAGAAGGAAGCCTTCGAAATTGGTGACTCAATCTGAAGATTTCGTGAAAAATTAATGATGATATGGCTTGCCGATCAAAAACACCATCGATATATAATATAAACTCCTCCTCTCTCGATCATAGAGACCTCAAGTCTACGAAATGAGAAATGTATTCAATGACAGTATTAAAATTAATGTAAGGTTATGTGGATGCAAACCCTATGCCTTGCGTCTCGAAAATAGTACGTTTTTGGGCTTAAAATCGCAGGATCCGATAGTTCCAAAGGAACTATCCGGGTCTTGCTGTACGCATCAAAATCTTCAAGATCCAATTTGTCCCGTATCGATCTGCAGACCTACCACCGTTCCAATATTGAAGCCTAGCAAAATGTTTGTATCGACTTTATTAATTTTATAAAGAAAAACAAAAGTGGAGAGTACGATTCGCTAACTCCCCGCAAAATTCTGAATCCAACGGTATCCCATTCATGGTATTTGAGCATGACAGGAGCTTATATTTGGTACAAAACCGATTTCGAGCCTTACTGTAATAATATATGTGGGGATGTGGGGATGGGGATGGGGATGGGAATATGGGGATGGGGATGGGGATGGGGATAATTTACATTAGATTTCCTAATTTTCTGTTTAAAATCGGATCATGATTTATATTAACTTTTTTTTTATCTTTTGAGGACACCCTGGATATATATAATGGCAACCTATATGACCTAGCCAAGTCCTGAAAAAAAAAATAATAATTTAACCTTCCAGCAAGTGCGCTGGAGTGTGAAATCCTCATTACTTCCTTTATATTCAATTAATGGTTGAAGATGCACTATCATGCCCTCTCTCTATTCGTTCATCAACCCCTTACACCTGTTATACGAAATTGTTCAGTTACTCACATAATTAGTTACTTCATGAGGTAGCTACTAATTATCTACAGTAATACTAAGTCGTGCCTCTGTTGCTGGCTTTGTTTTTAATTCTTCTTGTTCGTTTGTTTTATGGAGTGTTTTTCGCGTTTATTATTTTACTCCAATACCTTAATTATGTCTACTGTTATTTGATTAAAAAAGACCAATGGGGATACGAATGTCAGTAGAAATAATTCAATCTTCTGTGATTTGAACTTCATACAAGATGTATGATTTCAATTTCCTGTATGTTTTTATTTGTATGTAACAGTGTTTGAAATGGAAAAAAAAAAACTTTCATTTTTTAATCTCGGTACAACTGGAACTTTTATTGATGTTTTAAGTAATTTTGCCACTGTTCTATATTTGTGTTATTGTTTTAGTTTTAGTAGTGCATAGCACCGCCCTCTATCCGCTTTGTGGTCTGCTTTTCATAGCGTTATGTAACCAACAACCCATGTAACATTGTGTATTTATAATTACTATAAAAAAAATGTAATAATAACTAAACAAAGAACCTTTAAAGCAATTCGTCCAGAATAAATAAAACGACAATGATGTGACAAAGTAGATCCTGTTTAAATAAATAATAGTTAATATCAGCCCGAGCTGTAAGTGATAAATATTGCTTCTTGCATTGAATTTATTATTAGAGCCCTCATTAGTATGATTGTAGTGAAGGGGGGGGGAGGTGTTTAGCCCTCTCTGACCTTAAAATATTATCGCAATAAATGAACTTTTGCCAGCATTCTAGGAAGAAGAATCGAAATATTTTAATTGGAAATCCTAGGTATTATAACTATAGCGGTCAGGAATCAGAGTACATACAAACCAGAGCTTTTAATGGGAAAAAAAACTTTTGTTTTCATCATCATTATCACTGGAATTTTTATTATTGATAGTTTTTCAGTTCTTTTGGAACTAGAATTTTGTCCCTTGCTATTCACTATTCCAGTAAAGACTTTACAGACCCTTTTATTTTTAAAATTTTTTTTTAAGTTCTGTCGATTTCGCTAAAAAGCCGATCTAAAAAATGTTTTTTTATTCTTTTCTACTACAACAAACGACAAATATAAATCATGTGTAACTAATTTAAAACAAATTATAACTCTTAACAAAGCCCAATTACTGTTTATTTTTCATTTAACGGAACTTTTTAGAAGAACTCAAATAAATAAAAGTTAAACTTTTAGCGTAAATCTATAACTTTAATAAAAAAACCTTCCTTATAACTTTTATTGTAAGAACATTCTTCCTAAAAAGTTAAAATGGAACATAAAGAAGGTGCAACGCCTGGTATGCAATAATAATTGATGGCGTTTTCATGACATATTGTTGTTTTATATTATTTAAAAGTATTTTTGAATTTTAGATATTCAGACTAAAAATATTAGCATACATATCCTTTGATCTAAGAAAAAATTCATTCTAACGTGATTGTGTTGCGTGAAGTAGCAGACAAAAGTCGGAATAGTTAATGAAATAGCAAAAATAAAAAAATTAAATCATAATATAAAATTATGTAGCGTTGAAAATTAAATATTATTAAACCTTTGGTTTTAGCTAAACATTTTCTTAAGTACTAATCATTATATTGTTTTACTGAACATCTCATTTTTATTTTCTTACCTCTCAAAACTAGGTTTTGAATGTGAATGAAATGTGAATAATGAGACAGTTTTGTTTAATATAAATGAGATGAAAATGAGGATAGAGTATTTAGTACGCCGCACATTGGGACGAGTAAGGGAAAACTCGCGACAACAATTTGAATCTATCTAAATCTCTTATTTTTTTAGAATTCCAAAAACTAGATAAATTTTTTATTGATAACTTGTGCTGTTCGTGGAGTTTCCAAGAATATTTTCAGTTGGCACAATATGCATTTTTCATTGTTTTTATTGAATAGTTCAATTGAAAAAGAAAAATTGATTTAGACGATGTCGCGAGTTTTCCCTTACTCTTCCCACTGTGCGCCGTGCGCTCAACAGTGTCTTAGATTCAGGGGCGCCTCTATATAAGCTGTTGAATAATTCCTGAAAAATAGATAAACTCGATATTTATCATATGAATAGTTTTTGAGAGTAAATAAAAACGGATGAGTAATAACGTTAATAGATTATGGTAATGGTATGTCCACCACGACTTTTACATACCAGCCATTTACTTTCTTCACTTTCCCAACCATTTCCCCTCTTCCTCATTCATGTAGTTCTTGTTTGTGGGATTTCCTGTACAGTTACCGCATCTAGTATAAAAGATGATTTCCAGGGCTATAAATTATTAAATTAATTAATTAAAAAAAGTTTTGAGAAAAACTATGGCTTAACCTGGACCAAATCCGGCCAACACTAATTGCTTCACGGGCCGAATTTTGGATAAAGCAAATCGTCATAATCCTAATAATTTGTTCAATAAACAAACTGTCTTATTTTGTTTCGAACCTTTTTCCTTTAAATATGAAGGAGAATAAGATAGATAGAAAGCTTAATTTGAGACTAATTTTACATTTTCTTTCTTAAAAATAAAAAATAAAACTTTTATTGGTATGGTATAGAACCGCCTGCAAAGAGTTTCCTCAACAATATATACAATAAAAAAATAATTAAACAATAAACTTCGAAAAAATAAAACAGCGTTTTAATACATAAAATCTTAACAAACTTAAATTTGACGAAACAATAAGAAATGAATAATGTTTGTTGAATATGCTTAATTTTCTATTTGTGATTCTTATGTTTACACATATCTGAAGAATTTTATTTATTCGATTCCTGAATTAAGAACATTCTATGTTTATAAGTAGATGTATGTTACATAAATAAGCTGTTAGAATCTTTGCCATCCAGTAAGTTCAATGCTTATTATTTTATATATATATATATATATATATATATATATATATATATATATATATATATATATATATATATAGAATAGGATAGAATAGAATAGAAGAATCAACTCTATTCTGGGACTACGTCCCTTGAGAATAACAATATTGTACATAAAATTAACATTACATCTGACCAAAATGTATATTACAATAAAAAAAAAAAAAAAAAAAAAAAAAATAAGGGATAAAAGAAGTATTTACATAACTGTACAGATATATTAAGACTTAATATGAGCAATAAGGTCCTAATACTGCAAAATAGTTGCTATAAAATCTATGAAATTATAAATGAGCGACAAATAACTTTTGTTGCCATGTCATTGTATTAATGAAAAAAAAATAATAATAAAGATTTTATAGTAATAATAGTATGTTCGAAGAATAATAGTATTGTACACATTATACAAGTTCTATATAATCTAAATCCGATGATGTTGGTTGATTGGAGAAAAGAAAAGATAGTATACATATAGGGGAGATTATATACATATATGATATACATTATAAATGGCTACCCAGCGTCTGATTGAATTGTAAGGAGGAATTGGAAAAGGAGGGTTTTAAATGTGGATAAGGATGGTGCATGGCGGATTTTAAGTGGGATGGAATTCCAAAATGTGGTGAATCGGACGATAAAGGAGTTGAAATGAGGCCGATTTTTGGAAAGGGGTATAAAGGTCGGAAGGACGAGATCTTGTGGAGAGGGAGTGGATAGATGACTTGAATTGAAGGAGATTGAATGCGTAGGACGGACGATGATTATAGATTATTTGGTAAAGGAATGTACCTAGAAAGTACTGTCTTCTGAAGGAGGGAAAGAGCCACCCTGACTCGGCGTAGTAGTGGGAAACATTATACATATATATATATATACTTGATTGTAGGAAATCTACATTGCTATAAAACTGGCTACTTAATGGTATATATCATATTCAAATTACAAAGGCTACATAATATTTGTTGCTCACTCCTCATTACACTATTGCTAAGAAGCACAAATGTTCCACGCAATTTAAATATAACTTTAGTAAAATTCTTTTTATTTACATCTGATATGTAATGCCTTTCACCTAAGTGGCTGTTTAAATCCTTACATAGGTCATGAAACATAGACACTCTAGCGTTTTCTGTCATATCCGCATTAAAATTATTTTCTAATTTAGTTATGGTATGGAAAATTATTTTATTGCTAGCGTATTCTAATTTAATATTAATTCTGTTACTAAGAGTTTTCTTTGCGCCGAAATATTTTTTTTTTATTATTTCTTTAGACAAAATTTTCGATAGGCTTCATGTTGGTGTGGAGAGAACCCTTTGAATTGATTTTAAATGTAAAGATAAAGTATAAAAGAATATTGGTTTAAAATTGGATTCCAAATATAAAATATAATCAGGTGAATTAATAGGAAGGGAAAATAGCTTCTTTATGAAAAATATATTCAGCTTTTCGATTTCTTCAAAACTTAGGTACCCTCAGACTTGGTAAACATAAGAAATTATTGATCACACGGCAGCATTATAAACATCAAATTTCTTTGAAAATGATATTTCATTTTTTTTAATATGCCATTATAGATTGTATTTAATTCAAATATTGAGATGTTAAACTCATCTAAAAAATGGGCTTTTAGGTTAGGAAGTCAGTTCTATTCCTAGATAATTGTAATAATTTAAAATTTCCACATGATGTGCTCCCATTTTCTGTTTCTCGCTCTTTCCTAATTTTCCTCTATCATTACCATAATTTTATTTTTTCCAAGTTAACTGACAAATTCCATAAACTGCTGCATTCCACCATTCTGTTAATCATCATTTAGAGATTTTTATTATCCTTTAAACATGTAAAGGTCTTTGAAATATTATTAATAATATCATTATTATTGGGTATATTCATTTTGAGTATTTAATCCTTTCCAATATAATTTTAATATTATTATCTTTAAATTTTTTTTTTTCAATTTTGAACTCTGGCCTATAGTGGGAATGATTAAAATCGATAATGATTGAAGAATTATTACTCAAAGAACGAAGTGACAGTTCGGATTACAAACCAAAATTTAATGCGAGATCCTCTCAAATTCTTTCAAAGTTTATTACTGTTTGTTTATTATTATCATTCACCACTTGTTGCTGTGTCAAAATGTGAAACGATTGATTATTTTAAATAAATAAAATTAAAGAAATTTTGAAGATTCGGCATTCTTGCTCTGTCAGACAATCTCAAAGAGGTTAATATATGCCTGGTATTAAAGACTTTTTTTTTTATAATAAAAATTCTAGAAAAATGTGTAAATTCGATGATATAAAGTTCCACATTTGGTTAGTCCATTTTGGCTAAGAAGTAAGTGTACTTTACAGTTTTATAAGACTTTTCATTTTCGAGCAAGACTGTTCACTGCACACATTTAGCATTCTGTGAAACCTGGTTGTATGGTATCAGAGGATCTCAAAACATATTTTCCGTTGTAAAATCGCATTCAGAATAGTTTCTCTTAATATATATTTCATATGTAGGTAAGTGAAAGTAGTATTATAATGAAACTATTCAGTATAAATCCAAGAATTGAAACCATTTATGATATCCGAAAGAAAGAGTGTTAATCAAATATTTAATTCTCTTTTCAAAAACTATGATAATATTAGTCCATTAGTGGATCCAGAGGAGGGGCGCAGCAAGCTCTTCTCCTCCCCCCCCCCCTCCCCTGTAATGTGAAAAAAAATTATTTTGAAAAAATAATTCCAAATAATGTGTTCAATTCCAAAGGACATAAATGTCCAAAGGACTCTAGCCTTAACTTACCGTAAAATAAGCATTTTATATCTTAAATTTTCAAAAGGTATTGATGATCCTTATACGTAATAAATGTATTATATGATTTTTTTGTATATATATATATATATATATATATATATATATATATATATATATATGAATCATATAATGCATTTATTACATATAAGGTTCATCAATACCTTTTGAAAATATAAGATATAAAATGCTTACTTTACGTTTAGCTAAGGCTAGTGTCCAAAAGTGTCCTTTGGGATTGAACGATTATTGAGGGATGTGTTTATTTTGGGAAATATTATAGATTTTAGGACATTTAATTATATACATATTGCTTTTATTAATATGTATATATATATATATATATATATATTTGTTATTTATTCATGATAATTACAACTGTATTAAAAAATTAAATACATTAAGTAAATTTGATAACAGAAAATAATAACATGAAATGACTTGTTGAGAAACTACCCACTGGTAGCACTCTAAAAACAAAATGTATTTACAATAAGAGATCTCGAAGCCATCTTCTTTTCAGACGCCTCGGAGGGTTATCAGGAATAGAAGAGGAAGCAAGGTTAGAGACGAGAGGATTCGGATGGTTCTGAAGTTTATTATGGAAGGATTGGTAATATATATATATATATATATATATATATATATATATAAATATATATATATATATATATATATATATATATATATATATATATATATATATATATATATTTATTTGTCAAAGGATGATTTGTCAAAGGAACCCCGAGACGTTCTCGTGTATCTCACTACTACGCCGAGTTAAGGTGGCTCTTCCCCTCCTTCAGAAGACAATATTTCCTTGGTATATTCCTCTATCAAATAATCCATAATCATCGTCCGTCCTACGCATTCAATCTCCTTCAATTCAAGTCATCTATCCACTCCCTCTCCACAAGATCTCGTCCTTCTGACCTTTATACCCCTTTCCACAAATCTGCCTCCTTTCAACACTCCTTTATTGTCCGCTCCACTACCTTTTGGAATTCCATCCCACTTAAAATCCGCCATGCACCATCCCTATCCATATTTAAAACCCTCCTATTCCAATTCCTCCTTACAATTCAATCAGAAGCTGGGTAGCCATTTATCATGTAACAAAATTGCATTTTTCTCTATTTATCATTAGTATATAAATATACATTCTTTTTTGAGCATGGAAAAGATGTCTAGTTACGTTCTGTAATGTAAATGTAATAAGGTAAATACTTCTGCTATCACTTAGTTTTTAGTTATTTTTTTTATTGTAATATGTATTTTGGCCAGATGGAATGTTAATTTCTATGTACAAAATTGTTATTCTTAAGGGACTTTGTCCCAGAATAAAGTTGATTCTTCTATTCTTCTATATATATATATATATATATATATATATATATATATATATATATATATATATATATATAGAGAGAGAGAGAGAGAGAGAGAGAGGGAGAGAGAGAGAATGAGTGAGAAGGGGGGAATTTCATTTTTGGTATCGGTGACAAATATTCAAATTATCAGGTCTTATTGAGAATATAACTTCTTAAAAAATAACAGATTCTCATTGCACTGGGGGAATAGTAAACCATGCATTCAATACCGGTATTAAATTTCATTTCCATGGTTTTAAAATGTCTTTGCTGGCGTTTACCGCAATAGTAACATCACGACTGCTGCTGTAAATGCACGAGTTCAACTACCACATAGCCACAATTACCGAGTTTTGTAATCGGTTCAACATTGCCAGACCAAAATTACTTATACCAATGGTATATAATTTACAACCAGCCACAAATTCATCTTGTTTTATTACACAATTGTAACATTGTGTTGTATTGTTTGGCGTAAACATCGCGTTTGTTTTGTTCGTGTTGGTTGATGTTGTTATCATAGTTTGAAATAGCTTTGTATCTGATCAGGGGACTTACTATGTACTTAAAGAATTCATTCTATGACAGCATGTCAAATATTATGCTGTAAATCTTAAGACTACGTGAAATAACTATTTTTAAAACCACAGTAGAGGATCCAGGATTCATTTCTTTTTTTTTTTTTTTTTTTTGGGTGCTGCCTGAAGCTTTTATATACATATTATAAATGGAAAAATCTAAATTATAATGAGTCTCAAACATACATGTAAAAATTAACTTAAGTTAAAAGGGGCTAGGTAGCCGAGCGGGAATAACGTGTGTTTACAGCACCATGCGTTGCCCGGTAACCTGCTAACCAAAGTTGGCGACAATAAAATCACGAGTTCGCGTACCGATGCCCAAGGGGGTCTCTTAACTCTGTCATTAATCCCCCGCTCTTACCCCCTGTCCCGGGGAAACCCCCATATAGCCTAAAAGGCGAGGTAAGAGAGAACAAAAAACAAGAGGTAAAACGTTAACCTGCCCAGAAAAAAATACAAATCACAAACACAGAAAAAAACAAGATCACATATAAACAGAAAGTAAAAAAAAAAATTATATGGACATCCTTCCGTCCCGATACCTTCCTGGCAACTTTTGCTGATGACACCGCCATTCTATCATCCGACTCAGATCCTCATATAGCATCCTTAAACCTTCAAAGACACCTCTCCATGATTGAGCACTGGTGTAATAAATGGCGTATTAAAGTAAACGAATCCAAATGCAAACACCTTCACGCTCCGACGCAGTTCCTGTCCACCAGTACACTTTTATTCCATCCAGCTTCCTTCCTCAGAAACAGTCCGGTATCTTGGCTTTCTCCTAGACAGACGACTAACGTGGAACCCTCATAATAGACTTAAAAGACAGGAACTTAACCGAGGATAGGCCAACTATACATAATACTAAATAGAAAATCTAAACTCTCTATTGAAAATAAAATACTTATCTACAAGACAATACTGAAATCTACTTGGACTTACGGACTTGAACTGTGGGGAACAGCAAAATTTTCAAACATCAAACGCATCCAATCCTTCCAATCCAAAGTCCTTCGAACAATAGTCAATGGTCCTTTCTATGTTACCAACAAAACCCTACACCACGACCTTAATATCCCATTTGTCCTAGACCTTATCTCAGAAAAATTCTCTAAATTTCACCAGAACCTTACCAATCATCCAAATCCCTTTGCAAAATCCCTATCCAGCACCAACCATCCCTATAAACCTCCAAGAAGGTTAAAACGGCAGTGGCACCGCGACCTTTTATAGTTTCTAAATATTGGAGTTCTGGCAATGGCCAGATTCTCCACTCACAACATGAGTGTATGTGGCTAAAGCACTCTTGCTAAATCTCCACTGGGTTTAGCCCCAGTGACGCGGTTGAGAGGGAAGTGTAGGGATCTCTTGGAGTTATGCTTTTCCCTCCACAGTTGGAGGGACAAGTCTTGTTTGAAGTTCTCTAGACTGATTTTAAATATTGTTTATAGGTATGTATGTGTTCTTTTTATTTATTTATTTTTAGGTTATTTTATTCTTATTTATTGTATATATATTATTTTTCTGTATAATTTATTTTATTTATTGTACATAGAGTGTGAATGTCATCTTTGAACACTATTATAAATGTCCTTGAGAGAGATTGTAATATTTTTCAAAAAAAAAAAGTTATGCAAATTTTTTTTTTTGTATTTCTATTAATCATTTGTTCAACATAATCTTCCTTAGCTGAGCTAATAGAACCTTCTCTTCCCTTTGGTATATATTTGGCTGGCTACGTGATATGTAGATAATTTTTTTTTCTGCGTATATGTGATGTTATTTTTTTCTGGACAGCTTAACTTTTCACTTGTATGTTTGAGACTTATGGCTTTGTAATTCGGATTTTTCTATTTAGAACATAATCAGTTTATGCCTCTTTTCTAGCTACTTGCTTATTTGCGTAGTGTATACAGTGTGTATCAGTTCTTAATGGACAAACTCTGGTGATGTTTCTTGACAAAATTTCCAATAAAAAAGTTCATTTGAGTCTATCTTAAGGTAGTGTACTTACGGTCTACTTGGTGTACTTAAGTCTTTACTTTACGGTGGTGTACTTAGAATTTAATTATCTTGAATAGTTTTTGAGCAATTCCTTATTATTTAATAAAAAACTAGACCACGTTAAGAAAGACACCAAATTGGTCTTAGCTCATTTTTTCTCGGATTCTGAAGAAAGAAAGTAACTAACTATATGAAATGGTGTTTAAGTAATTTTTGAAGTCCTATTAAATGTAATTACACGAACAATAATACTTTCAGATATACTTTTTTGACAAGGTATGTAGTTCAATAAAAACTTCACGTAAGATAAATAAAAAAGCATGAATTTAAACATTCGACCTCTGTTTAAAACTCTTAATCTGAATATTAATTTGTATTGAAAAGAAAAAAAAAAAAAAAAAAACATGACTTTTTATGAAATTTTTATTGTAAGAAGTTTTTCATGCCATTTATTAAAGCATTCATAACTCCTCAGATCTTTCCCCTGGTTCAACTTTACTGCTACCGCTTGGAAAGCTGAATTATTATAATCCTAACCGTATCAACAACTTACAGATTTAACGCTTTTAGATAGACTCATGTTGAAGTTTTCACAAAATGTTTAATATCCGAGAAAAAAAAATCGAGTTTTAATTTTTAAATTTTAATTTTCCTATTTTTATGACTATTCGTACTTTAGGATTTTTCAAAATATCAAATATCAACTGTATCTCCTTTAAAAAAATGTGTCCCCACTTTTCTTATTCCTTCGGTCGCAACAAATTGTTTCAATATCGTATTCATACTGCAATATGCTAAATATATTTTTTTATATCTATACCAGAATGATATCTTGAATAAGATTTAATAGACGAAATCTGGTATAATGACCTGATTCGCTCTGAAAACACGAATAATATATTTGTTATACACATACGAGTATACGATAATTCTGGGACAAATAAACAAAATTGATATACGTATTATTTTGTTTTACAGTTTATTCAATATACCATTCTACAGTGAGTGCCGTCTGAGAGATAGTTTATTTTTTTATTTCAAATACAAATTCGTATTTAGGAGTTTTAAATGGTAATAGAAACGAATCTGATTTGTTATTTCATGTAAACAATTACTGGAAGTGTCTTTTGGTTTTTGGTAATTTATTATGCATTTGAATTCATTTAATTTATCTATCTATGTAGTAGGTGCTGCAATCCGGGAGTGGGTCTTGACCTCCTGTGGGAGCTTCTGCCATCCAGCTCGATCCATTGCCGCTGCCTTCCAGTTCGGTGTTTCTTGGGGTATCCTGTAGTCAGCCGCTCCTCTATTCATCCACCATAGCTCGTGGTGCGGTTAATCCTATCCTTAAGGACTCTTTTGTGAATATTACTCTCCTCCATCCGAATCAAAAATGTGCCAGTGATAGACAGTTTAAGCGAAATTTTTAACATTAATGTGAAGCATAGATTTGGTTCTGATAATAGATCTTCGCAAACGGGTATCATTGGAAGAAAATTTACTCTTTTATTGCATTTGTTTTTAAGTCAATAAGTTAATAATTCATGAAACACTTAAGGAATTCTGACAGCGTATTTTGCACCAGTAATAGACATTCAGGTTTTTAACATTCATGGGTAAATAGGTTTTTTCCTTATAATTAAAAAAACAAAAATAAATTCCCCTTTTTTTATCAAAAAATCAACTGCCAATCGAATATTGTAACATGATATCACTAGAGGTTGAGGCATCTCTCTCTTATGTGTTAATTGCAAATATACTCATGTTTGCACACCATTTTTGGCGTATAAATCTTATTATCTGTTAATGAGTTAAATCTGTCTATTACTAGTAATTTTACCTTAAAGAGGTTAAATTCAACCTAGACCCTGTAACAGCTAGCAGTCGGGTGACACCAATTGTATCTGCACTTACGTCAGATGAACCTGTTACCTAGAAGAAGAAACGAAGACAGTAGGTTTTAATTTCTTAGCTATGGCTGATGATGAAGTTTAAAAAAGTGATGAGGAAGTCAAGCGGGTATTGATTAAGCCAGAGTTTAATAAAAAAGGGAGAAAGTTAAGAAAAGTGGAAACAAATAAAATAAGAAGGAGCAAAAGAAAGACAAAGGATAGTAAGAAGATAAAGATAAAGGTGGAAAAATCCAACGCCTGTTATTATTTTAATACTCCCAACGCATGTATCGAGATATCACAATTCACATCACTGCTACCTTAATATCAGGGGACGAGAAAAGTACTTATTTCTGTTCTAGCACATGGGGGGTTACACATATAGCTGACGGTGCTCACGCAGCAGTCCGAGGACAAGAGTGGTTTTATGCAACGCTGTGTTGGCTATTGAAAAGCATTTTGTCCGACCGTGTCCCAAAGGAACCGCTATAAAGTCTTTTCAAACAATTTTTTTGAATCGGTCCGAACAATAATAAGCCGGACCGCTCGCCAAGAATTGATTTAGTAAATTAAAAGTTATGTAATAGCGCCCAGTTGCAAACAAGTTATGTTAATTTACCATATAACAATGGTCCATGGACAAAAGTTGGAATGATAAGCCATTTTTTTTACGTTTCTTAACATCCGATTATAATTTCAATATAGAGTAACTAGTAACGTTTATAAAAATTGAGGTACTACGTTTCATACTAAGAACCTTAAAATAATATTTTATATGCCAACCACTCTTCCATTTAAGCTTTTACTCCCATAACATTACGATGCAACCAGAATTAGAAATTTCTGCATCCTCAACATAGGCGCCGGACTTTCTATCTCCCATTCCCCCCTTCCCACTATTTCACAATTGAATACTTAAAATAACTCACAAAAAGTTCAATAAACCGTATGGGTAATGATTATATTACATATATTACAGGTAATAAACTTATTAATGAGCTACTCCTTCATGTATGGTGTTCAGCTCCTCTCTCCCCACCCATGCATTGAACAGTATTATCCTGTAACATGAAAGTAAGTAAATTATAAACCTATTGAATAAAATACAATTTTTCAAATATTACATAATATAAAGCGGATTAAATTAAATTTATTCTTTTGAGGGAGATGACGTCACTGTCTGGTGGCGTCCAACGTCAGAGACCTGCACTGCTAACCTTGCCCCCCTCTCCAATATTTCCTAAGTGCCGGCGCCATGATCTTGAATCATTTATACTGAAAGTACTAAAACCTTTCCTTTCTATTCTATAAGAAAACCTCTAAATATCTGTAAAAAGAAAACTTGTAAGAAATGGAAGCTTAAACAAGTCGAGCATAAGTTTCAGATACGGGATAGAAATTTGACCTTATACATTTTTTTTTTATTATTGAAATTTACAACTGTATTAAATGATAAATACAACAAGAAAAAATGAAACCAGTAACATGACATGTACTATATGAAGAGAAACTACCCGTTGGTAGCACTCCAATTCTTTATACATTAAGTTATTAATAATCGATCAATAAACCTCAAGGTGAGGAAGAGGTGCTCAAAAAAAATAGGTAGCTTAGGATGCGGACGTCTTATTTATTAATTTTAATGGAGCCAATGTTTCTGTTGACAGAAATTACCTTTGGAGGATCATAACCAAGCAGAGAGTTTACGAAAAGTTGACGGGATTGAGGAAGGAGTTCAAAAAAACATCTTAAATGTCGTCTTGATACAAAGTGAAACATCATAATCATTCAGTTCAACGGTCGGGAATTGGCCAGCGTATAACAAGCACAAACAAATCTTTCTTCTGTCTTCCAAATTTATTGAAACTCCGAAAAAAAAACTTCACGAATCTCAAATTAAGCACGTTCAATGTTATGACAAAGCCAGTTCTGATTCTGGATTTAGGTTGCGAGGACTGGACGCACTATAGAAAAATATTTAAAGATTTGGGAGGAAGTTCCTCTGCAAGAAAGGGTTAGGTCTTGAAACAAGGTGAAACTTCAGAATCATTCAGTTCAACGGTTAGGAATTGGCCAGCGTATAACAAGCACAAACAAATCTTTCTTCTGTCTTCCAAATTTATTGAAACTCCGAAAAAAAAACTTCACGAATCTCAAATTAAGCACGTTCAATGTTATGACAAAGCCAGTTCTGATTCTGGATTTAGGTTGCGAGAACTGGACGCACTATAGAAAAATATTTAAAGATTTGGGAGGAAGTTCCTCTGCAAGAAAAGAAACTACTTGCAAAAACTTGTCAATCAATATATTATAATATGAAGGTATGGAGGTTAGGTTGTGCGGGACAGGTACGTAGCTAGGAGCAATTCATCTAATGATGCCCAAACGCAAGACCAAGATGAGACCGAGGCGGTCTTGGTCTTGTTCTTGCACACTCGGTTCACTTTTCCTTGCGCTTTCTTAAAAAATGAAAAAGTCATTTTATTGATTTTAAAAATTTTGTATGTCCATTCATAGTCATCATTTGTAGTATTATTTGTAATATAATTTTTTTTTTTTTTTTTTGCTTTGTGAATGGGCATATTATCCAATATGCCAATCCATACAAATTAAGTGCTCAACAGTTTATTTTATCGGAAATGATCAGCCTAAGCAAGGCGAAAATAATTTCTAGTCGATGTGTTAATGTTAGGATAGCAGGTATTGTTGTAAGGAAGGGATATTAAAATAATGTTAATTATGCTAATTGGAATGATAATAAGATTGACAACCTTTGAAACCTAAAAAAACTATTCTACTATGTTATGTGTTACCCACATTTTAAAATTTATTCCAACGTAAATCCTTCAATATCTCGATTTGAACATACATAGACTTTATATGTTTAATGAGGAATAATAATAATATTATATGCAAGGAACCATTGAAGGAATAAGGCGAAATATTTAATCCTCTCTTTTTTTTTTAAATAATTATATTATTCCCCAAAAAAATGTTGATATTTCACTCTATCTGTTTGAATTCTATATGTTTAGTCTAAATACGTCTTCAATGGGTCACTTTTCGTTGATTGTATAAATTTTATTGTGTTAATATTCGGAGTCGTCGTTTAGGCTAAAGTTAAAAATATCTGTTCCGATCTTGAAGATGTTTCTTTAATATTTCGTATTATTATAAAGGAAAACGGGGCTAAGACGGAGTCAATTGGGATTGTTAGAAGCTAATTTAGCCAAGTGCCCGTCTCTTTCATTGGCAGGGATACCGCCTTATCTTTCATAACTTTATTTAATCCAGCCTAACTTTGTTGTTCCTGTCCATTATATTAATTAATCTGTTTCTTATTTTTTCTCTCAGAAAGGGGTGAAACCTACTGCTCTGCGATCAATATTTTTTAATCAGTGTAAAATGTTTTAAGATAAGAATACCTTTACACAATAAAAAAGATTGAACAATGTCGTTTAATAAGAAGTAAAAATCCCCAAATATTCAGTCAAACCTTAGCAATCACATGTAAAAATAATTATCTCGTATAAAATATACTATGAAGTTGGTTTACAATTGTTACTTCTTAAAAGTTCATACAATTTTGAATAGATTAGAGGTATTTGAAATTTGTTAATTGAAAATAACGACATTCATCGCCAGGAGTAAAAGCGGCCAAAAAAAAATAAGAGGACTATCGATAGTATCGCTGGACCTTTTACACGCCAGGATGTCTCAGTAGATCAGGATAAACTCCGATTTAAAAGATACGTTGTGACTTCAAAAGTCCTCCAATTGGTGATCATGAGAAAACCCCTCGTTGCTGAGTTCCAAAGAGGAAACTAATAGTGGTCGAGAATTCTTATCAGTCAGACCCAAGCTCGTCTTCTTCTTGACATGTTCCTTTGAAAATACTAGAGACTGATTGCTCGACTAGTTACCTTCTACAGATCATATGTTTATGATGAAGGGGTTAGACGAGGATCTTGGTCCCCTAGAATTGTTATTGGGCTGGATGCTGAGGCGGTTGACCGGCAATATTGGTGGAGCACCAGAAGAATCTAGTATCAGGCGTATGAGGCCTGCGATGGAGGACCTGAGGACCATCTTTCATGTGCCAAGAAGCACAATTGCCTGTTTGGAAGAACATTAGTGTAAGCTCATAAGGTGTGAGCTAGTTCAGAGGGGCCCACCTTACTCCCCCTGCTCACCCCGAAGATCGATGGCATATAAATCCTTTCTTTATTTTATTACTCTCCTGTTCTTAAAAACAGTATAAGCGAAACACGAATTTGACAATAATGTACTTCATGCACAATTACTCTTCTTTCTTTTTCCCTGTGTTCTTACCTACCTCGCCTTTTATGCTTTTTATGCTACACGGGATTTTCCCGAGTCGGAGGAATTTAAAATCCCCTCCGGCACCGGGACGCGAACTCGTATTTTTTTTAATCTCGCAACTTTGGTTATCTGGATGCCGAGCAACTCGCGGTTCTGTGCACAGGTGTTAGCGCATTCGGTCACCTCGCCCCTCGAACATGCACAATTACACTTGCTGTTGTCTCATCCATGTTTTGCCCTTTTCTTCTTGTAAATTTTTACATTTTGGAAATTCAACTCAAAACTATTAATGACACAACTTGCGCAATGAAACCCCTTTCTGGGTACCCCTGAGTTAGCTGACCTTTTGGAGATCGCCACCATTTTCTTCTAGATTCGGCCATCATTCACGATAGTAAGCTAGGTGAGGCGAGTACCTCAAGGCTTCTGATTTTTATTCATTTCCCTCTGCCTTTCAGGATTATGGAATCCAGTAATATAAATTTTTACCCAACAAGTCTGTAGGCAGCCTAATTAGCTAAGCTCTCTACGGAGGCTAAATCAATCTTCGTTTTAATTCAATTCAAGAGTCTTGCATTTTCAAAGGAGTGATGGAAGGTCTAAGAGGAATTCGAGACAGGACCATCCGAAACCTCCAATCATCGTCAGCCTTATGCCTTATGTCTTATTTTTAAAATAAATTCTTTGGTGCAAATAATATTTTAACATCGATTGCTGAATACTTCACCTAGCTGAAGAGGTTGCTGACCTCTTCAGTTCTTTGCAAAAATTGAACTTTCCTTGACTCTGATAATATTTTTTATTCAAGTTATTATATAATTTTATAATTATTTGTCACATGTTATTATATATATGCCAGAAAAGTCTCAACTCTGACTATAGCCCGCCACCGCTTGAAGATAAGGGACACTTCCATTATCTGTCAGGATATCGAGCACATCCTCTATCAGCTTCCTTCCCTCTCGTGTCCCGTCACTGTCATTTTGTACATTATCTTAAAGAATCAGGACCGATTCAAGCTGGATTCTGGAGTAAGTTGGAAAATTTGATAGTTATTTTTAAAAATATCATAAACTGAAAGATGTTTTTGATTATTTTTTAATGCGCAAGTGTAGCTTTCCAGTACTGGATAGTTTCAGAAAAACATTGATTATTTTTTTGTTCTAATTACACCACTTTACATAAAAACAAAATTGAGACATATTTTATATAATCATGGGTGAGAAATAGTCAGGACGCGGTCATTTTTTAGGTTTTTATTAGTGCAGACGTTTCAACCCAAGCATGTGGGTCATCATGAGAGCGTGTTTCGAGCACTAAACATGTTTAAATACTTAATATCTGAACCATATAAAGCATGGGTCAATTTTCAGGAGAAAATTAGGAAATTTGAGATTTGTGTTTTTTTAATTGAGTCACGTTTTTCGTTGAATAGAAAGCGATAACCTAAAAAATATTTGTTTTAAGTAATTAAACATTGCTCCATAGTTAACTAGACAAAATATACTTTAAACCCAAGTGGAGCTTGTCATTGTTAAAACTTTTTAAATAGGACTAACGGGAGCAGATAAACAGCTAAGTTCCGTTTAAAAAAAATTCATAAATTATTTATGTTTTTTTATTACTTTTTAACTTTTCTACATTCACTTAACTTTTACAATAACTTCCTCGTTTAATGAGCTTTGAGGCCATATTAATTAAATTGAGGTTTTATTTAGTAAAATTTTGAGATACACCTACATTTGTGAAAAGAAATGATGTGATTTCCTATCCAGTCACCTTAAAGTACCCGTGTTTTCTGCAGAAATGACAAAAATTACCTGTTGCAGCAAAGCTTTTATTTCTTGTTTTTTCGTGGTATGGGATTTAATGTAATAGACATAATTGTCTAAAAACACATTTTATTTATCATTAAAAATAATGATTTTTTAATATTTTTCACGTAAAGTGGTTATGAAACTGTGTCTTTCAATCAAATATCCATCATAGAATTTAATTTGTATTTATCAGTGAAAAATTTGACGTTTCATAATCACCTTGCATGAATAATATTTGGAAAATTATTATTTTAATTTTTTTATTTTCATAAATAAAATAGGTTTTATTCATAATAAAATTATAAATGAAATAGAGCCGCTAACGTTTTGGGATCCTTAAGAGTGCCTTATCTTTTCCATCCAAAACTCTTAAGAAATGCACACCTCCACGTGATGCTGCTGGATACTCTATTCCGAAAGTAAAGGCTAGGGATAGGGGAACTAAAACAAAACCCTCTAGGACTTACTATCCTAGTTGTATTCTAGTTGGGACAACCCGACTATAAAAACTCTTATATCATGAAGAAGCTTCTCACCAAAAATAATTACCCTGAAGACAAAGTTTGGCGATCGGATTCCAGGGTGCCTGACAGTGAAAGGCTGAAAAACGGTGAGTCAGATCATCACAAGTACTCTACACAAAATTTTAGAAACCAAAACAATTACTATTTTGGAACATACAACATAAACTCCCTGACTCAGGTAGGATAAATTAAAACAGCTCACAAGAGAACTAAAGAGACTAAAAATACCAGTAATGGGCTTACAAGAAACCAAGTACACAGACACAGAAACCATAGAGTCGGATGGCTTTAGAATCTTCAAGCGACCCCCAGGCAAGAAGACAATAAGAGGAATGCCTCACCTTGGGACGGCCTTTGCAGTGGATAAAAAATTCCTGAACATGGTAGTGGAATTCAAGGGAGTAAATTCCAGATTGTCACTACTTACAATTAAAAATACACTATCATAAACGCAAATGCTCTTCTAAATGAGGATAATAAGAAAAACCCAGAGAAAGTGGAAGAATTCTAGGTAATGCTGGAAAAAGAGATGATAAAAATCCCCCAAAACCATGTAAAACTCCTCCTTGGTAATTTCAACTCGCAAATAGGGAAATAAAAAAAGATATAGAAATATAGTAGGGGAATATCCAGCACACAAATGGACTAATAGAAAGCTGGTACAGCTATGTAAAAACACTGACTTAAAACAGATAGATAATAGAAAATACCATAGATGTAATAGAGAAAAACACCCCACAAAAGTGAAGACGGCAGAAATATGGAAGTTGACGAATGACGACTTCAGAAAGAAATTCATGGAAATGATTATGGACGTTTGGGAGAAAGAAGAAATACCAGAAGAATGGAAAACCGCCTTAATACAACCTTTACATAAAAATGGGTCCAAAACCAATTTTAATAACTATAGAGGAATTTCACTACTATCAGTTATGTGTATGATCTTCTCTTAAGTCCTGCTGAATAGCCTGGAACCACAAATAGATCACAAAGTTGGACAGTACCAAGGGGGCTTTAGAAAAGAAAGGTCCTGTCAGGAGTAAGTTTTAAGCCTCAAATTGCCCATAACATATTACACTACCCGAAGGAAAAATCTTTACATTTCCTTTGTTGAATATAAAAATCCCTACGATTCCGTGGATAGAGAAACCTTACTGGAAATCCTAAAAGAATATAGAGTAGACCAGAAAACCATAAATCTGATAAAACTGACCCTGCCAGATATAAAATCTAAAGTGAAATTTCAGGATCTTATAAGCAAATCTTTAAAAACAGGGCTAAGACAAGGCGACGGCCTGTCTCCCATAGTTTTCAACATAGTCCTTGATAAAATCATGAAAGAATTATGGAAAAAAATAGCTCAGGTGACATAGTTGGGAACAAAAGCAATCATAGAAAAGTGAGTTGTTTGGCGTTTGCAGACGATCTCGCACTTTTGGCAGAATCAGAAGAAGAATCTATTAGTCTAATAAACACCCTACAAATAATAGCAGGAAAAGCAGGCCTACAAATATCATACGAAAAACAAAGCTCATAACTACTGAATTAAATTTCAAGAAAAAAGCAGTAAACACTAAATATGGAAAAATAAAAGTCACCAGAAAATTTAAGTATTTGGGGTAAATAATATTTTACAACGTTTCTGTGAAAGAGAGCATCTTAGAGACAATCACAAAATTAGAAAATTTAAGCTTTCAAACAGGCAAAATTTACAATAAAAAGAACCTCTCCTCCAATGCAAAGTTAAGGCATTACAACGTTGTGATAAAGCCTGTGACTTTATATGGGATGGAGACCACATGCCTACCCAACTTTGAAAAGCTACTAAGAATAGAAAGGAGGATTTTAAGAAAAACTTATGGACCCGGGAAAACACAAGAAGGTGACAGGCGAAGATCTATAGAAAAATCAAAGACCAGGTAACCGAGATCAGAATTAGAAGGCTGATGTTCTATGGGCACATGAGATGAAGCAGGAAAGATTGAACAAAAAGATCTTTGACAAAATGTTCAGCTACAAAAGAGCGGGAGGATACACAAAGCAAATAAGAGAAGAATTAAAGAACCTGAAAATTTCAGATGCCGACTGTCTAGATAGACACATACAGAAAAGCACTGAAAAATCTCACGAATATTCTTCTTCTATTTTTTTTTCTTCCTCCTCATTGCCTTTCAGCGTGGAGGTGCCTCGATTCAGGCTTTCCATCTGTCCCTGCCCCTTGCCAATGCACTCATGGAATCCGTCTTTATGTTCGTATTTCCTTTTGAGTGCCATGTCGTAACCGTTGATTTCCATCCTGTCCGAGGCCACTTGATAATCATTAGAACTACTTTGCGGGTGATCAGCCCAGCAAAATAAGACCCCCCTCCTCCCGTAACCTCGGGACAACTGGCTTTCCGAATATTTATTTATTACAAAAAACGTGACTCAATTACAAAAACACAAATCTTAAATTTCCTACTTTTCTGCTGGAAATCAGGCAATTTATCATATGTACTTTTTTATAGATCTTGATGTCTACTATCAACCTTATAAATATTTCCTTATACTGACGGGACACCCCATATAAAAAATGTTTTGTATATACACATTATATATATATCCCCTGGATCCACTAGTGTTTACAAATGGGTGGGCACAAGATCTCATCATCAGAATCTAAATTTAATTCCGAAAATGGCCGAGTGTGTTCGAAAGTTGACAGAGATGACCGAACCCCCTAATAAGGTCCTGACTTCATCTGAAAAAGAACCGTTAGGGATTCGTCAATCCCTTTTGAGCGAGTGTAGTGAGCTGAAGTCGAAAGCAGTGATGTAATTGAGCTAATTGAGGTGAGTTTGCAGAATTCGTAAATCACGCTCTAAATAAAGGAGGATAATAGGTGAATAATACTTAGGCACTCTCAAAATTTCAGTTATATTGTGATCTCGCGCCTACAAACAATAGTGGTAGAAGCAACATCTGTGAAATAGTCACAAATATTTATATAAATTTGAAAATAAAAATGTCCAATGCTCTAATACGCAAATAGCAAAGTCGCAAAAAGACGTAAATGACTCTCGTAATTTCTCAAAATCCTTCGCTGCTGAGAAGTGGAAATGATTCCTTTACCGTATATATTAGAATCTTAACAAGAATAATTCAGCAGAATAGACACCCATACTATTGGAATATTTAAAATCACAGTTATTAAACAAAATATATCTTCAAGAAACATACATTCTGATTCGAGACTCAATTCGTTATTTTATGCAAAAATAGCTTTCATTGCGATAGATAAAAGTCATTCAGTTATTGAGCCCTCTTATGAATTACTAGCCATGCACATGCAGCAACAGCTAGGCATTACACTCTCATCCCCTACATACCATATTTGTCACATGATTTGAATAATATTGATTTCCATAATCCATATGGTCTACTAGGGTGGAGTCTTGCAATAGGAGTTATCCAACATCCAATCTTCATATTGCGTTGTCATCGTTTTGGGAGATGAATGCAGACCTCAATTAAAACGCTTTCAGCTATTCAATGCTAATTTCGTTTTACAATCGCTCGATAAAAGTAATGGCTCATTTTAGCTTGGCCCGTATTCATGCTTCATGGAATTATTTCCCTGCAATACATCAAGGCATGAAAAGAAGGAACGTTGCTACCTCCTTCATTGCTATCTTCTCAAGATAATGGATTACGTTGTGTCTCAGTTGTCTGAGGTGTTGTTATATGAACGAAGAAATCGCCGTTTGAGACCATTTTTATATACTATTTTCTTCTTAATTATTTTTAATTGACAATGTTTGAAAGAAAGTATTAAAATGACTTACATAATCCTAATGATCTGGAATAATAAACAGTTCCAGATGTTAATCATTTATCGCTTTCACGCCACGTTTAATCATTGAATAATAACCCATTTATTGCATACCCATCAATTTAATGATTCACTATAAACCTTGAACAATGTTGTAAAAATAAATTACAGTAAATCAGCTTAACTGTGAAACTACGATATCATTTTCTACAGTTATCTTTAGCAATATTCTCCTTATCTTTATTGATATGGTTCCGGTTCCTGGGAATTTTTATCGATTTTTTATCGAAAAATACATTAATATCTCTATAGTGATAAGGTAATAAGTAACTGCAAGACTGTTGCGAGACTCTTGCGCAAGACCATAATACTAGACTGAATTGATAAGTAACTGATTTTCGATTTCTTAGACAGCTTATTAGACAAAAGTTCTAAACTTCTGAATTTGTATTAAAACTAACTTATTAAGGATGTTCCTAAATAAGGAAGCCATGCTCTCATACCCAAACCTTCTAATTTAAGATCTTTCCTAAAATTTTCAATGCACCTAATTATACTTTGTTGGTTTTTTTATTACGACTTTTACAATTTCAGTCTTAAGTCGCTACCAAACATAAGTTTTTTTTCAAACTTATTATGTCCTGCCAGCCTCCTTTACGTATTCTGTTCATCATTTCTTTCCTCTCAGGCTCAAACCATTTTCTCTTCGGGCAACCTTTTTAATGTAAAGAAAAATATTTTTATTTTTTTTTTTTTGTGACGTGTCCATCCAATACGTTTAAATAATAATAAGGCTTACCGATCACGAAGGTTCGATGCCAGTACCATCAATCAATGTTCACATTCTTCCATCCACATCCGTCTATACCCGTACCTGCCAGATCAGACTGTTCATTATTTCGCAACTTGAAAGAAATTGTTCGTTTTAATATTTTTTTTCTTTTCCTTACTTTTTCTTTTTTCTTTTTATTTATTTATTTTTTTGTTGTTATTGGATTGTTTGTACTGTTTATTTTCATTTATTTATTGTTTCAATTTTCTTTCGTTTTTGGGGTAAATCTTAAAGGATTTTATTTATATAAGCACATACATATCTATTATAAAATTTATAATGATTTGATGGGATTTAGGGACAAATCTTGATGGTCACTTATAATAATAAATAAGTAAATATTTACAATTATCGTCCAACACAATTTCTAAATTATGTTAAGGAACTATATACGGTAGGACCCAGCTCATCACAATCCGCCATATCCGAAAACGGGATCATCGCGTTCCCCTTTTGATGACCACTATTGAGAAGAGGCGGATCTTGAAGGCAGCGGCAAGGAGCAGTTGGAGAGGAGACTGACCTGACCGGACTGACTGGAGTGGACGTACATCAGCAGAGAAATTGGCGACCTACACTCGGAAACACCTCCTCATGTAGAAAGTACATAGTAATTGAAAAGCTCTCCAGAGAAAACGTTTGAACAAGGAACCCAATAACATTTTTGTCGGAAAAATGTTCGTCGGATCGAGGACTCGTCTATTCAGTTGTACACGAAGGCTGAAATCGATCGCTTTCTAATATAAACTATAGCAAAATACTTTCGAAAATTTAAAGCGGCGCTTTCTATTAATGTAATTTTTAATTTTATCATTTAAAAGTGTAAAACAAAAAAGGCTTAATGGTCTCAAAATTAAAAACTAGGGGTCGAAAGAGTCACACGCATTTATTTAATTCATCCTGTTATAAATATAGTTAAATTAGCCGAATCAAACTCATTGAAAAGATAAAAAAAAAAAAAAACTAAAATTGAGAGCGGCGGATTTACGATTGAAATATGCCTTCGATTCCATGCCGCTCTCACATATTAACATGTCTACATGAGTTACATAGGAAATGTAATTCTCTTTCAAATCGGTTATAATCAATTTCTTCGAGAGATGCATAGATTATAAATTTTGGAGGAAAAACTGACGAAAACAGATATTTCTTGTGATATAAGAAAACATTCAACATTCTCTAACTCCTCGTCCATTTGGCCTAATTCGAAAAACAAAAAAACAAAATTCGGACATTTCGCTATTTTTTTTCATATATCTCGGAACGCAATGGAAAATTTCGTTCGGGAATATAAAAAAAAACACGTAAAAAAACGACTATTTGAATTTTTCCTAATCCAATTCCCATCCAATTGGTCTAATTTGATGACTTTGACGTGTCAGTTTCCAAAACGCAACTGATTACATCGTCAGTGAAGGTGAATTCTCTTTTAGGAACATATTCTTGATATCATATCAAAATTTCAGCTGTGTGTTCTTCCGTTAAATTTCTCCTCTTTAATTTAAATTTTCGCCATTTAAATGTATAATGGTTACTAGCTTTAAGCCCTTCCGTTAAATGAAATGGTTGGTATCTCCTAGTCTACGGATTTGTCCTCTGATTCCTAATTGCTATAGTTATAATACCGAGGATTTTCAATTCTTAAATATTTCAATTCTTCTTTCCAGAGTGCTGGCTAAAGTTCATTTACTGCTATAATATTTCAATGTGAGAGATAGGGAGAAAAGGGGTTAATAGCCCCACCCCCGCCCTCTCTCTCTCCTCCACTATGCTACAACCATACTAATGAGGGCATCGCATATTAAATTCAATGCAAGAAGTAATAAACAGCTCGGGCTGATATTTAGGAAAATTTATTTAAAAAGGATATAGAATACTTAATAGTTGACCTCTGTATTATTAAGGAAGGAGATGGTCCTGAGTGGCGGTCATAAATAGACTAAATAGTGGGAAAACTATTCCCCAACCAGTTCAGCAAATTTCCTCAAGGGTACTTACCCAGGTTTTCCAGATCTAAGTGAAACTTATCTGTAAGTCTCTATCTTTATTCTTCTAATTATTTTTCTGTTTTTATTTTCTTTCTTCACGTCCCTTTATATCTATTATTTCGTATTATATCCTTTTTCCTTTTCTACCAATCTCTCCTGTAGATCTGTAGGAGTACATTCACAATTCCATATATTTTATTATATATCACACCAGAACAATTGTTACCATCTATTTACTTCAATTTAGGATCTTGTTACTTAGCTTACTCTGTTTATATAACTTATTGTTCTTAATATTTTAATGTACTTACTGTTTATAATTTCAATAAATTTATTCACATTGTTGATATTTTTTTTATCTCAATATTATGCAACTTCCACAATTCCCTATATCTTTTTGTATCTTGTCCGTTCTAGCCCTGGAGATGACCTGCAAAGTCGGATCGAAACGTTGACTTTTAATAAAATAGTTTTTACACGATTTAGTCTACTTATGACCGCCACCCCGGACGATCTCTTTCCTTAAAGAGGATATGCTTCGTCATATAATTTTTGTTTTAATTATTCCAGACAGATTGTTTTAAAGATTATTTTAGGTATCATTACATTTTGTTTTGTTTTTTATAGTAATTATAAATACACAGTGTTACATCGACTGTCGGCGAGGCGTTATTATGTAACGCTATGAAAAGCAGACCACGAAAGCGGATGGAGGGCGGTGCCCGGTGCCAAAACCCCAAACCACATATTTCCGCTCAAACTTCAATGTCATAACGCTTTTCCAGAGATAGTATTAATTAGTGAGAGTAGCTTTCAGTATTGGTTACTACATTCCTCTGTATTTAAGTTAAAGAGTTGATAAAATTCCCTTTTATCCAAACTTTGTTATAAATAAATAATAAATAATAATAAAAGGCTTAGCGAACCCGAAGGTTCGAGGCCGACACCACCTATCGCTTATTGCACACCTCCCTCCACCGTTCGCTCTCCAAACCCAGTCCCTTCAGATCGGCTTTAATGCAATCTTCCAACCTTCGCTTCGGTCTACCCCTCGGACGTTTACCATTCAGTACAGCAAATATTAACCTTTTAGGAATTATCTCGTTACTAAGCCCAACCATTTTACAAGCAAATCAACAATTTTATATTACCCGGATACAGTTCACGCAATTCGGCGTTGTGTAACCGCCTGAACTCTCCGGTTAACTCATCATTTTTCGGTCCGAATATTCTACGCAATACTTCATTTTCAGAAACCTTAAGACGCTGCTCATCCCTTAATGTAAGCGGCCACGTTTCGCATCCATAAAGAACTGTAGGTAAGATAATGGTTTTATAGATTCTAATTTTTAAGTTCCGGGACAAGAGGCCCGAGCTAAGTAGTTATGTCATAGAAAAATAACTAGCATTTCCCGCCTTCAGTCTAACCTTAATCTCTTCTTCAATTTCGTTTTTTTCTAGTTATCGTAGAACCTAGATACCTAAACTTCTCTACCTGTTCAAACATATTAGCATCTATATCGATATCACCATTAGTATCGTCATTTTTGCAGCTAACCATATATTTTGTTTTGTCCATCTTTGTTTCGAGTCCTAGTTCTTTACCGACTTTCATAAACGTTGTCGTATTTAGTTTTATAATTTCCACGTCTTCACTTAACAGTACCAGATCATCAGCATAGCCCAGCACGGATGTTGTCCCATCCAGATCCAATCCTTTTTCGGTACTCATTACCTCCCTAATGGCATGTTCTAATGCCAAATTGAACAGGACAGGCGAAAGAGAATCCCCCTGTTTTAAACCCGAACGAACCTCAAATTTTTCGGAATCTCCGTTATAAATAATATACCAATAATTAAATTAAATATTTATATTTATATTCGTAATTTTAAGATATTGTACTTCAAGGGAAACTTACGTGGTCAATATTATTGAAGTAATATAATTGACGAAAATACATCGAAGGGACCCATAACAGGGTTCAATATTATATCAGTTGCCCTCTTGCTTTCTCCAAAGAAGTGAACAATAGTGAGTTTCGTATTACTCTAATTGCCTTGGGCATTAAAAAGATATATATAATAAAAACGTCTTCCTGTGTTATTATTACAATTAACTGTCTATCCTTAAATAATAATTTCCATAATACTATCAATTAATTATTTATTTCCATTTACGTTCTTATGAGCGTATTTACATTCTTATGAATTAAACATTTCTGTAATTGATCTGTAAAGTTTATTTTTTTCCACGACATTAAAGCTTTAATTGTTTCTAATTTGTTCTTTTCTTGTTTTCTAATCGTTTAATATATGAGAAATAGTTTGAGAATAACAAATAATTGTTATTATTAAATATTCTATAAACTTAAGCCTTTGAAAAAAAAGAAGGGATTTAAAAACAGTTTAACATTTTAAAAACAGGCATAAAATATTGCCATTTGAATATAAAATATTATAAAAATTTTAGAGGGTGAAGAATCTCCCCTCCCTCCCCACACACACCCACACAAAAATAAACAGATTCAATTGTCCCCCGCTCTAAGAGCGTTTTGTCCATAGTCCAGTCATGTCCCATAGGGGAGGGGGGTTATAGAAGGAAATGGTGGGTACACAATTTTTTACTTTGGAACATTTTTGGACTAAAAAGGAGGTAAACATACTAAGCGTCCCCACTCCTGGGTGTTGAGCCAGATATGGGAAGGCGTCTGAAAAGACACTTTTTTCGGGTATTCGGAAAAACTATCCATCCCATTGACAAAGACGTTCCAAAACAAAATTAAAGCTGATAAGATTTGCAATATGATTGATTATATGCCTTTCTTTTCGCTATTTCGCTTAGTATCCGATTTTTCAACCGAAATATCCGTCCTCAACTATGGCTAATTTGCAAAAAATAAATGTTTTCCTCATGATTTTTACTGTATTTGACAAGCTAACTATTGATTACGTCGTTTACGATTAAGTCATGGGGAAGAATTTTTTTTATAATTAAGTTTTCTTCAAGAATATATGTATTATTTAACTATTTTATCTTCAACGGTTCAAAAGTTAGATCAATTATAACTACATATATATATATATATATATATATATATATATATATTTTGAGAATTTGTAGAAAAAATAATATAATATTTAAACAATAATATTATAATATTTCATTTAGGTATATACGTTATTATATTGCTCTATAGACACATAGATCACTATAGTTGCTATATAGTATAAAGAGTTAGAGCACTATAATAACGTATATTATAAAAATTACTTTTTTCTGCAAATTCTCAGAATTGACATATAAAGTTATAATTGATTTAAATTATGAGTTAAACTAACTTTGTCCAATTATGGAGAAATATTCCGTGGAGGAAAAATATTCTTCATAGATTTGGGTGATGATTTTCATGTATATATATATATGTGTATGTATATATGTGTGTGTATGTATAAAGCCGAGAATTCGCAATATATGTAACGGACGTCATTCATCACGCTTACATTCCATTCTACTTTGTGTAGCCGCAACAAACCTTGACATTTTCAAGATCGAAAATTCCAAGTATGGCTTGACTCATCTTCATTCCAATTACCAAAGAATAGCGAAAATCTTGAGTGTACCAAATGGATTTAAAAATTATACTTAGTAATTTATGAAAGCTTAATATGCAAAATTTTAATACTTTTTAATTTAAAAAATACATAGTTTTTTAAATGAAATAATGATTTAAAAAATAGAACATGCTTTCTAAAGATAATCTTTCTAAACTTTTGACACGGTTTATAAAAAATAAAATAAAAGTTCTTAAGGACTTTTTTAAAAATAAAGTTCTGAGTTTTATGTGAAATTTTAACTTTTATTTATTTAAGTCAGGGCTTGTAATGGAAAAAAAATTATTTTAAAACGTTTTGGTATTGCTGGAACATTTATTGCGGATAGTTTCTAGTTCTTTTGGGACTAGCACTTTTTCCCTTGCGACTATTCCAGTAAAGGTGTTACAGAACTGTCATTAAAAAAAAAAAGTTTTTATTTAAATGTCTGTCGATTTCGCTAAAAGTTCAATCTAAGAAATAACTTTTATTCTTAGCTACTCAAACAAACGGCACATCAATATCATGTGTAATTAATTTATGACAAATTATTAAAACAAAGAGCTTTTAAAAAAGTTTCAACCCCGATTTAAGTCCTTTTTAAAAAAAAGTTACGTTAATTGAGACATAAGTAATTGAAACAAAATTGCAGATAAAATAATCTTGAATGAATTGTCTGATTCTCATATTAAGAATTTTCACAATTATCCTTTTTTAATTTTTTTTTTTTTCTTTTTCTCGCCTCTACCCTTAAGGGTCATTGGCGTGTTCTATAATTCATACTCTAATGATTTATAATCTTTAAGAATTTAAACACTATAGAGACTCGCTGTTCATTGTCTTGTAGAATGTCATTAAGTGTTTTTCCTAGTTTTATTTTTTTTTTTGGTGGCTTTCGAATTGGGGAAATTCTACTAGAAGGTGTTTCACAGTTTGAGGAGTATTGTTGCATTTTTCGCAAGTAGGAGCTTCTAGGCCTCTTAAAAGATAGCTATGAGTGAACTAGGGCGGGGTGGCCGAATAGGCTAAAGCGTGTGTAACAGCACCGCTAGTTGCCTGGCAACCGGATAACAGAGATTTGAGATGATATAAGTACGAGTTCGCGTCCCGGTGACGGAGGGGATTTTTAATTCCCCGCCCTCACCTCCCGGCCCGGGAAAATCCCGTATAGCCTAAAAGGCGAGGTAGGGAAGAACAAAAAAAAAAAAAAAAAAAAAAAAAAAAGCTATGAGTGAACTGGCAGTGCCCAATCCTAAGGCGGCACAGTATAATTTCTTCACGCCTAGACGCCTAGACCTTTTGTTGCTAGTGAGCCATTTATCGCAATTGGGTTTCACTTCTTTCAACGTACTCTCTTTGATCCTCCACTCTTTTTCCCACTCTGCCAGTTGTTTTTTCTTTATTTCGTGTACCCAGTCTTCTAAAGTGATATATTTCACTCTAGTCACTTCCTCTTCTTCTCATCCACTTCTTGCTAAATGGGCTGCATTGTCAGCTTTTTCATTCCCTAAAATTCCGCAATGAGCTGGTACCCATACCAAGACAACTGTTATTCATTTATTTTTTACCTCCCACCAAATGTTGAATATTTTCCTAATTATGGAGTTTCTAGGATATGGGTTATCAATGGCAGTTAGAACACTGTATGAGTCCGTCACAACTACCCAGTAGTTCTTTTTAGCTTCGCTTATAAGATATAAAGCATTCATGATGGCAGTGACCTCTCCTCTGAATACGGAGCATTCACTAGGTAATTTAAACAGTAAGTGGCTCTCTTTACTCACTAAAGCACATCCTACGCTATCTCCTTTGGATACATCCGTATATATAAAATCGAAATTTTTATATTGTTCCGTTAGTTTTAACAAAGATTTTTGAATTTCAAGCGGATATGCCTTTGCAATTTTAGTCATGGATTTATTAATCAAGGGTCTGTCTTTTTTCCAACGCGGCATTTTTAATTCTGGGATGGGTCTGATAATGTTCGTATCCATGTTAATTTTAGTTGTTGCCTTGTAAATTGCTTGTTTAAAAATGTTATTTTCTATATCCTCCAAGTCCGTTTCTTTCTGATTCTTCTGAAAATAAATATGGAGTTAATAAAAGTGGGAGGATGCTTTCAATTTGGCAATGTATTTGAGAGACAGGTATTCTCGTCTCAGGATGTTTCTTCAGATTCAGCATAGATCCTGTCGATTGGGGAAGTTCGAAACGCTCCAGTGCATATTCTAAGGGCTGAATTATGTATAGAATCTAATATCCTCAATATTGTTTTGTTGGTTGTACTATATCTCTGCGCTCCATAGTCTATTTTGCTGAGTATTATAGACTGGTATATTTTTATTAGAGTGTATCTATCGGCACCCCAGCTAGAGTGTGAGAGACATTTGAGAATTCCGAGTCTTTTTTGTGCATTCCTCTCTCAAATATGTAATATGTTGTATCCAATTCAGTCTCTTATCAACTATCATTCCTTGATACTTGTGACTTTCTGTATACTCAATTGAAGAACCTTCTATAAATATTTATGGATTATTCTGCTGTCACTTTCGGCTTCTACAAATGTGAAAACATTTAGACTTCAAAGATGATATCTTAAATCCAATTTCTCTTGACCAATCCTTTACTCTATCCATCACTTCTTGCAGCCTCCACTATATATAGGGAATAGATTTGCTTCTGGCTGTGATAACAATATCATCGGCAAATAGGAAACATTTGGTCGGGGTCTTGATAATGGACCCTATACCATTAATCGCAAGAAGAAATAGGGTCCAACTAAGAGGAGATCCTTGTGGCAAATTTACTTTTTGCCATAATTAACTTTTTAACAGTATTTTTAAATAAAATTGTTTTAAAAATAAAAGTTGGTATAACATTTAATTGAAAATTTCCATATGAAAAAATTCTAGTTCCAAAATAATATAAAATTAATCAAGTATAAAGGTTACAATTGTAACTCATTAAAAATAATGCTAACTTTTCATGTCAAGGAAGTCTTAATCACGGCACTAGAGTTCATAAATATTATCGGATCCGTTTCTAAACTGGGCTAAACGATGCCGTCGACGAGTTCTGTGCTGGGTTTAGGAACTTCCTCTATTTGTTTTGTCATTGTCATTACTATTATTATTTATTAAATTTTTTTATAGATAAATTTTGAAATTATTTTACTTTAGGCATTATTCATATTTGTAAAACTTTTTTTTCTCTTAACATTTTTTTTTTTTTTTTGCTTAAATTTCATCTCATTGAACCGAAATTTTATCATTTACGTACATTAAATTAAATGTTCAATATAATTTACTTATCATATTTATAATTGCTATTATTTCTTAAAGAAATAGAGGAATACAATAGTAATATCTAAACTGTTTAATATATAAAAAGAGAAATCGAGTGTTAGGTTAAGAAACATCAAGGGAGAAAAAAAGAAAAGACTGGAAGATAAATAATAAGTCATCAGAGCATATTATGTTGCGAATGCTTATCATTGCATTGTATGCTTATCATTGCCAGAATCGTACGTAGCACTAACAGTAGGCAAAGAGCTTGAAAGTAATGAGCGAAAGCATAACTAAAAAAAAAAAATTACAAATTAATTTTTAAAAATTCGAGCTATTGTCTAAAAGATAACGTTAAATAAAAACAGTCGAGAGACTTATACCATTAAAGCACCGACTAAAATTCAAATATTCTAATTAAATCAAGTATTTTGATTTTGGAATCGTAAAGAAGATTAAAGAAATAATTATTTATGTCAATATATTATTATGTTATATATATATATATATATATATATATATATTAATAAGAAACAGGCAAACCAAAAGAGGCAACACCAAATATATTTATATTTCTTATTATAAGAGAGTCTAATTTCATATGAAGATAGCGATTATCGGTGCCTTATAACAATTATCAGTGTTCAGGTTATAAACATTTAATATTAAGAAATATAAATAACAACAACAACACTTTAAATAACAAGATAACTGCAGATAGCAGTCCATAGAGGCCGCGTCGCTCACAAGTACCTTATAATCTTGAAGGAAACTTGAAAAAATGTCTTCCCCATGACTTAAAAGTAGAACGAACCAATCAATAGTTAGCTGATCAAATTCAGTAAAAAATATGAGGTAAACATTATTTTTTTCCAAATTAGCGATAGTTGAAGACGGATATCTCGGACACTATGCGAGATAGCGAAATCTATCCCGCATATAATATAAATATATATGTATATATATATATATATATATATATATATATATATATATATATATATATATATATATATATATATATATATATATATGACAAAGCCAGCTTTGCCACTCCAAATAACTTATAACTAGTAGCTGATCCAGGATTTAATTTTGATTATTTTTTAATAACTGTAAAAAATATGAAGGAAAAATAAAATTCTGGTGAGGTGTGAGCATCACACAACGTTCACTTACCACCTTTTTTTATCGCAGAAATACCTATTTTCATAGAAACGGAACTGTAACTAAAAATTACAGACGGTACAAAATAGTAATTAAAACAATTAATTACCACATATATTTCTCAGCCGTCTATTGTATTATATTCATGCCTTTTTTGTCACAAACCATTTCCTTTAACGACTGTATATTTTAATTATTTATTTGATTATAACGACATGGATATAATGAATTTAATCTAAATCGTTAGAGCCGTTTTCGAGAAAATTGTAAATCCGTGTAAAATCGATGATATAAAGTGACACTTCTGGTAAGCCAATTACGATGAAAAATATGTTGTAACATTCCAGCCACATACAATATTTAAATACGTAACATTGGATACGACTTTTCGTTTATGAGCTAGTAGACCATTTTGTGAGACAAAGTTATTTGGACTCAGGGGACCACTAAATGTGTATTTCCGTCGAAAACTCACATTCGAATATTTTCACGATCGCAGTATACTATCCCTTACTATACATTAAATATCTCTAGTCTCAGGCCATAACAAGTTAAATCGACTTATCCTCACGTTATTTTAAGTCGGTTATTCTTTAACTCTTGAGTTCTTGGGCCATTGACACAATTCGGTAAACTCTAGTTGAGTTACTCTAGTAGAGATACACAGGCGGATCTACGGGGGAGGGCTTTCGGGCTGAAGCTCCTCCCCCCCAAAAAAAATGGTAAAATATAACTATGTTTTACAGAAAAAGATATTAAAAACTATCTCTTAAAGTATTCTTGTTCGTGTGATTACATTTAATTGGGCATCAAGAACCACTTTAACAACATTTCATATAGGTCTTTAATTTCTTTCTTTTTTTTCACATTAATTATCGTTGAAAAAAAAATCTTTCGGGCTGAAGCTCCCCCAACATTAAATCCTGAATCCGCTAGTGTAGAGATATATAGGTAAGTGAAAATAAAAACAACCTATATGAAATGGTGTTTAAGTGATTCTTGCTGTATAGGACTTCAATGAAAGTCTTGGACAAACCAATAATTTTTTTTTTTATTATTTTTTTTTTTATTTATTTTATTATTATTCTTATTTTTTTATATATTACATCATGTCATACAGATAAGTTACAAATTTATGGTTGTAATACCCTTACACTTAACATAACAGTGGTTTGAATACTACTTAGAAATTGAAATTAATTTTTTACAGTAGGAAAAATCTCATAAAAACCTACGTAAGATAAAAATGAAAAAATTATGTTACAATCATTAAAAGTGCAAGAAAACTAAATATAATTTATGTGCAAAAGGAAAACATATATATATATATATATATATATATATATATATATATATATATATATATATATATATATATATATATATATATATATATATATATCCACACACACACATACACATACTTACTCACACAACACACACACACATAAGATAAAAAAAAATAATAATAAGTGATCCTTGACCAAAAAAAAAAAAAGAAAGTAATTATAGGATCCTTAATGCTTTCAGAGATAATTTTTTTGTTTTTTATTGGCACGTGATTACATTTAGTATTTGCGTATGCATTACAATTTAAAAAGATAATTTATTGTTATTGTTTCATTATTTAGCATAGGTCACACACAGAAACAAATATAGATCAATGAAAAAAAACTCTGTTTTTGGGGAGGGGAGGACCTTTTTCTTGAGAGCCCCCCATAGATCAGCCAGTGATTGTCACATCAAGTAATAAATAAATAAAAATATTTTAAAAAGATGAGAAAAAAAAAACTGTTTTATTTATATTTTACATATATATTTTGTTTTCAATATTTTACCTGTGAGAAAGGTGTTTAGGAACTTATGCATCTGTCTCTGTCGTATTACGTGATGAATAGGATTTTCGAAACGCGTTTATTTAACAAAAATGTAACATTACATAAGGAAGTGGAAAAGTGGGCCAAGCAACTTGAATGAACTTTTAGAAACTTATAAATCTAAACTGGAAAGAAAGAAATCTTGTTCTGATTAGCTAGCAAGGCCAATATACTCGGCAATTTCCTCTCTCATTCTCCGTATTGCCATCCCACGTTGGCACTGTATCATATTTCTTAGAAATATATTTAGGAAATTTCGTGTGTTTTTTTCTTAACCCGTCTATCTTCGTTTCTTAACGACGTTTCTCAGCGTCGTTTTTTTTCTTAATTGTTTATAATATCCTAGTGCCTTATACTATCAAACTCCTTATAACTATAATACCCAAGATATGTATATGATTTTTGTTTCAAGTTTATAAATAGAATACATCAACTTAAAAATTTGAAATTTAAATTACTTTAGAGATTATGGTATTAATAAAGCTTAAAATGGATAATAAATAATTTAACATAAATGATCCAAAGCTCAAAAAGATGAAAATAAGATTCTTAATACGTGATATGAAGATTCAAACATAAATACTTGAAGAAACAGATCCATACGGGTATTTTAGATTGTGTTCGCAATATTTTAACTATACGCAGCTGGAAACTTCCTAACACAAAGTTATGATGGACATGATTTTACAAATATTGGATATTTATTGCAGTAGTGAATCCAGGATTTAATTTTTGGAGCTCCCCCGAAAGTTTTTTTTTTTTTTTTTAATGTACATAACGATCACTATTTTGGAAGAAAATTAAAGAACCTATCTACCTATATCAAATGTTATTGATGCCCTATTAAAAAAAAAAAAAAAAAATGTAATTATCCAATCCAAAATCCTTCGTAAAATCCTCAACGCTCCTTACTTTGTCACAAACAAAATCATCCATAAAGACCTTAATGTTCCGTATGTTTCCGATTTGGCCCAATCCAGATACCTATCCTTCCATAACAAACTGCAGAACCATCCGAACCCTCTTGTTTCAAACATTGCTTCCTCCTCTATCCTTGATAACCCTCCGAGGCGTCTGAAAAGAAGATGGCCTCGGGATCTTCTAATATAGAACTTTAATTTGAGTTCTACCAATGGGTAGTTTCTCTTCATATTTTACATGTCATGTTACCAATGTCACATTTATCTGTTGTATTTTTAATATAATACAGTTGTAAATTTCAATAAAATTAAAATAAAAAAAATGTAATTACGCATACAAAATACTCTTAGGGATAATGTTTTAATATCTGTTTTCATTGTATGTATATGATAATATTTAGTAGCCGTACATGCATTATAATTTTAGAAAACAGAACATATTGTGATTTTCCAACTATTTAGCTTAGATCACTCACAGAAAAAAATATGTACCAATGAAAAAAAAAATGATTTTTCCATTTTGGGGGGATTCAGCCCAAAATCTCCCCTCCGCCATCCCACGTAAATCACCAGTTATAAGAGGAAACATAACATAAAATACAAAATCTAGTGGTTATCCTGTTAAATAAAAACATAAAATGTATAATATATATCTGTATTTCCATCATGAAATATTAAAATTTCACAATTATTAATAAATAAAGTTCAAATTTGTAATACATGAAAACTATTTAAAGATTTGTTGATAGAAGTGTTGTTTCAAGTATGGGAGTAGAATCGCGTTATAGAAATAGAAATAGAAAATTATCTTCATTCTGGGACTAGGTCCCTTAAGAATAACAATATTGTTCATATAAATCATCAATAAACCTAGAAAAACGACCTATTACAATAAAGAATAACTAAAATACAAGTAATAGAATAAGCATAGCTCTTAAGATACATTATCAAAAGCAGATGGGTAATAATAGTTACAATAATACAATATTGGTGCCAAGACAATAACATAATAATCAATAAATGAAATTAGAAAGAAACGCTAAATTTTATAGGCAAAACATTGTAGTGACAGATTACCTTAACCTTGTTTACCTACGCAATAAAAGATATTGTACATAACCACATCATGCATATTAATAAACATTTTTTGTTTGATATATATATACATGTATATATTTTTTTTTTCCGGCTTTTCATACCTGGTAAATCTCTGGCCAACTGAAGTAGGCTTCTACACCTCTGCCTCTCCTTGGGATATTGGTTTCCAGTTCCTGCAGTGCCTTGGTTTATTTAATCTATGCATCTGGTTTAGTACTCCTGTGGTCTCTCGTATCAACAATCCTGGCAACTACCATCATATTATGATAAAACGGGCGGATTCAAGAGAGGTTTTTCGAGCTAAAGCCGGAATCATCCCACACCCCAAAAAAAAAACCGCAAGATGTCATATTCACGTGTTAAAAAACTTGAATAATGTATCTATAAAAGCATTGTTTCTGTAATTATTGATGTCCAGGGATCAACCCCTCAAACACACAACAAAAAAAATTAAGAAAATAATTCTGTAATTCTGGACTTGACCAGCATTTTATTGACCTCCATTTTGATGCATAGTTTTTCTACACAGTGAATCCAAGTCGTTGGTGAAGTGTGCACACTGTCATTTATTTTCACCAGAAATTACAAAAGAAAGAAAATGAGTTGCTTAACCCCAAGAAAACAGCCTGGGGAAGGAAGAAGAGGAAGCCAAAAAAAAAAGCTCATTCCGAACACCAAGTGAGTCCAAATTAACTACAAAATTTTAATCAGATGCAAAATCCCTTCAACATGGCGATGCCATATGACAAAATTTTAATTTCACCGTCAGCAATTAAATAGAAATATTTATTTCATCGTTTAATAACGAAACAATTGTACAAGTGAACAAATTTCATTTATTTTGTTCGTATTTATAATACGCAATATGATCAATGTTTTGAATCATTTGGTTAATTTAATCTTGTATTAAATTTCAGTGATCCAACCTCTTACAGTCCACACCAATTCTCACAATAACCAGCGCAATATCAATCAATTATAGGTCCAATGGGTAATGTTTGGTTCACACCAAATTACCATGATCAAACAAACGATACCGTGAAACCTCTCGATAAGGACACCTCTATTTACAGGACAATTTTAAATGTACTGGCACTGAAGTTTACTAAAATATATATATATTTTTTTTTAATGGTCTTTTTAAGGAACACTCTATTTACGGGACGCGGACAGAGAAAATCGTCCAAAAATGGTTTTTAAGACCTCTCGATAAAGGACAGCGTAAGATGAGTTTCTTTTTACTTTCACTTAGGTATATGTGTAATATATAGTAAGGGTAAGTATTGCCATCGTGAAAATTTTCGAATCTCAGTTTTCAACGGAAATACATGTTTTGAGGTCTCCTGAATTCAAATAACCAAGTATCGCAAAATCGTCTGTGTGTGTGTCCGTGTCTGTGTCTGTGTGTATGTGTTAACAGTCTAGCTCATAAACGAAAAGTAGTACGAAACTGATATTTAGTATTTAAGGTTCGTATATGGGCTGGATATGACAGCAACTTTTTCGTTAAAATCGGCTAACCGGAAGTGCCACTTTATATGAACGCTGAAACACATTTTTACAATTTTCTCAAAAACGGCTCTAACGATTTTAATCAAACTCGGTGTATCATTGTATAATTAAGTGGTCTTTAATATCATTTAGGTCCCGTTGATGTCACTCTACAGGGCTTAAATGCCCAATGTTCATATATGTCTTCCTCTAAAGTACCTTTAATATTGTTTATTTTAAAAAGTTAACCATTTCGCATTATTCAAAATTACGAAAAAATGCTACATATAACTTTTGAAAGAATTTGATAAGTTAATAAAGGAGAAAAAAAAATAAAAATGCAGAAAAACCTGCGTTGCTATAGACTGTAGCACCTAAACGAATGTACCGATTTCAATGAAACTTCACTAAAGTCATTTTCTCGATACCCTTTAAATTTATCTATATAACTTACTTCAACGAAAAGAAGCTGGAAAAAAAGTTACGAGGGATGTTAAAATTAAATTCCGAATAACTCAAAAAGTATACACTTTTTTGGGGATATTGTATAGTTATGGTATATTGATATCATTTGATATGGTTTTTTAAAAGTTTATGGAATTTCCTAAAAAAACAAAAAAAATCGTTAAAATCGGACAGTTAGGAGGAAAGATATTGTTTTTAATTGTTGAGACTAAAAAAACCTTTTTTTCTACAGATATTTAATAAAGTGTCTTTCCTAAGAACATCTTTCATAAGAAATAAGTACCTAAATTTATACTTTTATTCTCAGTTCTATATTTCAACACTGCAATCGCCACCTCTGGAATCAACTTACTCATTGTCTGCATAGATAACTTTTTAAACTAAAAATATCACTAAAATGACATCACTCAAAAATGTTGAAATTGGAGTTAGTCATTCTGTGGTTTATAAAAGCAAAGAAAGTTGTGTGGTTTATAAAAGCAGATGGAGTGACTAGATTTTTATTGCCTGTCGTCGATATATTAAATAGACATTTTGTAATTATAATGGTCTTAATGACTTGTTATCTGTAAGCTTTAAGCTTTAGCTCCGTTTAAAATGCACTTCAACAAATTTTATAATAGCCCAGCATTGCCAGAAAATAATTTCTATTCAAAGTAGATCGGTAAGTGAAAGTTGTGTGTTGCGCGCACCAGATTTTTTTTTTCCAGGATTCTATCAGTCTAACACGATTCAAAGCAAATATCTTCCGGCCCTATATTCATAATATTTTGATGATATAATGGATGTATTAAACAGAAATGTTTTATTGTTTCTTGGCAATGCTTCTTCTCACTCGAGCCCTAACTTAAAAAATGTTAAATTGTTTTATTCACCTTCTAAAACATGTTTAATATTTTATAGGAGTTCGAATGAATAATGACAACTATATAGATGGATTAGATCTGTTGCTTTAAACATGCTTCTATTCCTACTAGTAATATGTGTTGTAAACAAGAAAGGTACTTTGTTTTTTTTGTTTTTTAACTTTTATTGAGTATTAATACAGTCTGCCACACTGAAGGGCATTGGTACTAGGGCTATAGTATTCATTCATACAATATGTACATAAGAAAGGAAAAAAAAATTATATATATATATATATATATATATATATATATATATATATATATATATATAAAGATAAAGTAATATACAAGATAATTAAAACAACAGATCAGACAAAAGAAAAAAAAAAACAGGTTGTTGAATATGCAAAACTCCCAATAGAAAATAATTTTGTTACTCACCAAATTCTAATTAACAATATTTCTTAATTGTTATTCATAACCCAAAAGATTTCCACCTATGAAATATTTTTCATTTTGTAATTTTCGAGAAATAAAAAATTCAAATGATAAATCTATTACTTGAAATATGACTATTTCATATTCTTACAAAACACATTTATGATCTCTAAAATCAGATGAGAATTTCAAAATTTAACTTGAGGTTTTATATAATTAAAGGAAATACTTGAAGACCTAAGAGCTGATCGGTTCTATCCAGTTGTAGATAGTAAAATAGAATTATTATTTTGCAATAAGATCATCAAGAAGCCTATTTCATATTAGAATTCTTGAATGACGATGTATCCTATTCTGATTTTATACGTTTTATATTATTCACGTACATATATTATTCATGTATTATTATGTAATCAAGTCAAAATTATATAATTTATCTTCTTCATCTTCTTATATCATTTACCATCTGTCGCAAATACAACGGAGTGGCTGAAACGCCAAAAAATGCTTGAAAAATGCCCCAACTTCCTGCTTATAACACACCGTCACCACAGAGTAATACATGAACTGATGATGCTCCTTAAAGAGAGAGATTACGCCTGTTTCGAGGAAGTATATTGCATTGATATGGATGGATCCACCTGATATACCGACATCGTAGCATTCCCTAATTTCAAAAATAATTATATTTAGCACCATATCTTAGGATTTTATGATAATTCGTGTGAACCCTTCCATTTTTACGTGAAGATATTATCACAGTTCCCGCAGTAAATGTGAATCATTGGAGCATTGAGAGTTCATCTAACTACCTCAAACCTTTAAATAAAAAAATATTTTTTCTGTTCATTGCACCTATATTTGGTGTCTTGAGGTTTTCATTTTTATAAATTAAGGCCATACTCCACCAAGGTTTTATTTATTTTTTATTTTATATCGACAAACACTAGGGCCGTTTTCAAGTCTTAATTGAGTCGTCCAACTAAATGTCCATATTCAATGTCGTTTCTTTATTTATAATCCTGTCTCCGATTGTAACATAAATATAGTTATGGTTCTTATTAGCAAAGTAAGTAACAAGGATAAAAGGTATTTACTATGATGAAATCGGTACCTATCTTAATATGTCCTAATATTTTAGGGTTTCCTCTTCGCCATCTATGGAGGGATTAAAGGACCTGAATGCCTTAGTTTATAAAAATAAAAATATGTTGTATATTCAATTGCTTTGTTACCATATTTTCAAATATATATGTACGCAAAAAAAAGTTATGTACATATTTTTTTAGTATTATATAGTACTAGCTTTACCTGGCCACGTGCTGCTGTGGCTTAGCCTGGCAAAATGAAAAAGAAAGAAAATAGAAAGCACACATGAGTAGATTAATAGCAAAGGACATCTGTCATTTTTAAAAAGTTGGGAAACAAATTTGTTTGTAAAATGCCTTCAATTTAAACTAATTCTGATGATTTTTTTTTTCATGATTCAAATTGAGCATTCGTAATCATCTGAGTGAATACGCCGTCATTAATAGTCATCAAAAACAGTCTGAGTTGAACTTATAAAACTAAAATAAAAAATTAATATAAAGAACGTATAATAGTATTGACCTACATACGGAGAATCATATAACTTCTTCAAATGATAATTTCAATCACTGTAGTAATTTCGATTTTCGATTAATCAATAAAAAAAAAATAAAAAAATGCTTGCCTACCTTCGGTAGTGAGGAAGCAACAGGAAATGGCCTTTTCTAAAGAGAAAATAGTAAATGTTTAAAACTCTATAACTCTGCAACGAACCGTCCGATTTCGATGATTTTTTTTTATTTTGTCAGCAATTCAGAAAACTTTCATATAAATATGGGTATTATCGGTCAAAGATTCTGTACTTTTTTATTTATAGCCAAATAAAATATTGAATTCATCGTAACATGTTTCAGCTTGTTTTCGGGAAAGTATGTTATGCACATAAATTAAAAGGGTTTCAGGGGGAAGACTTTAGCCAAGTTTCGTTAAAATCGGTAAAGTCGTTTTGGCGCTACAGTTTATAGCGACACATTTTTTTGCAGCTTTGAACAGAAAAACATTTACATTTATATTTTTTTACATATATAAAATTATCGTAAGACAGAAGTACTATGCCAGAAACCTTCCCAGGAGTGTACGGAACAACTTCCCAACGTTTCATGGCGATCGGATGAATGGTTTAGTAATGCACAAAGGACAAACAGACAGACAGATAGACATACATTCATTTTTATATATATAGATTATATTGTTCGTTTTACAATAATTATGTTGATTATCACTTATAATTTTTACTTTCACTTACCTATATATGAAATATATAGTAGGGGAAAGTATAGCGATCGTGAAAATTTTCGAATCTCAGTTTTCAACGGAAATACACGTTTTGATGCCCCCTGAGTCCAAATAACCAAGTCCCGCAAAATGGTCTGTGTGTGCGTATGTCTGTGTTCGTCTTTGTTAACAGTCTAGCTTCAAAACGAGAAGTCGTACGCAAGTGAAATTGCATATTTAAAATTTGTATATGCTAGGGATGTTACAGCAACTTTTTCTTCAAAATCGGCTTACCGGAACTTTATATTATAGACTAAACACATTTTTGAGATTTTCTCGAATACAATTCAAACGATTTTGATTAAATTCATCATATCAGTGTAAAATTAAGCATTTTTAAATAAACTGTAGTTTTTATTCTGATTGATGTTTTTTAACAGGGATTAAATGGCTAATTTTCAATATTAGCTTCCCCTAAAGTACCTTTAATATTTTTTATTTGAAACGAATGACCATTTCACAATAATTTTTAATACAAATGATAGTTAAATATAAAATATGAAAGAATTTGATAAGTAATTAAAGGATAAATAAGAGGTCGTAACGGAGGATAGTTGTAATTGAGGAACCAAAGGAATACGAGCGCGCCCGAGCTCACCCGAAAGATTAGAACATGCTTCCATGAGTAACATAAGTTTAATATAATAAGGACTCCGACAATATTATGTAAATATACATATGCGGTCTTCATAGATGCTAGTGTTGGTATTATTTAATATTTAATTGTATAGATTATAGCGATATAGATATTAAAATTTGTTTATATAAGTTTACTTATAAAAATACCCACAATGAAATATAAATCAATATAGCGTTTGTAATTTTTTACTTTCATTTCCCCTTTGTCTAGAAATACTTATTTATGCTAAGAAGAGAGTGGTAAGTGAAAGTTGTGTGATGCCCGCATCAGATTTTTATGCATAATATAAGCAACCGACAATTTTTTTCGTGGGTTCATCGCCCCCCTCCCTCCCAACTAGAATGGAAGGGAACCACGTATAGATATATTTCAAAATACTTTGAATTTTTTGAGAGGTGAATAAAATTAATCCTTTTGTTTCGACAGATGTTCAACTAAGACAATACCCGTTTACAATTCAACCTCTGCCCACCCAATATGATAATAGTAATATGATAATTTCTTTAATTACGTCAGCTGCATAACGTAACCTCTTCGGATGAATATCTATTTCAATTAGTTATATTGATTTCAGAGCTATTTTTTTTTTTTTTTTTAAATTCGAACTCCATTAAATTATAATTTGTATTAAGCTCGAAAATATCGTGATCTCGTCATGCAAATAAGAAGGTATGAAGAATGTTCTGAATAAATAAAAAAAAATATCGAAATTTTTTTGGCACGTTATGAACATTTTACAAAAGTATTTAAAGTGTATTCAGTTAAACTATCATTATCAAGTAATCCTATATCAAAACAGAAAATAATATTATAAAACTTAGGTCAGTAACGGATCCAGGAATTAATATTGAGGACTTTTGTTTTTTTTAATAACGGTAATTACTCTAAAAAAAAAAAGATACAAACTATCTATATGAAATGTTGTTAAGATCTTTGAAGGCAAAATAAAAAAAAATCTGCTAATAAAAATAGCATACAGTATTTTCTGTAAGACAAAGAACTCTTGATATTTTTGTGCATTCAGAGGTTTTTTGATAATACCTCAATCCACACATTAATAGTATTCACAATTCAAATTTACTATTCAGTGTGTTTTCTTAATACGAGGAGCATTGAGGAAAAAAACCCAACAATTTGATTCCGGGACTGATCAAATAAAATCCATTTACGCGATTGTCCCAACGTTAGTTTCATCAAGACTTTGATCGAGATACCTAACTGTGTAAACCAGCCTTAACATAAATAGTCCGGTAAAATTAGAGATTGACCCCAACATTCAAAAATTAAGATGAAACTTGTCAGAAATTGTTCGTTACCTTCCAGATAACTTGTAAAAAGTTCCAAAGAATCCCGCGTCGGGTTTTTATGGGGGAGGTGGAAGTCAAAAAAATGTTTGCTTTTTTTAGTTTTTTTTTGGGAATATCTCAAAAACTATGAGGTTTTTCGCAAATTTTGTTCATTACGATATTAAAGCACATTAAAATCTCTATAAAAATGATCCTTAAATTTTTTTTTATAAAATCAATGGTCAGGGATATATATTTATGTGATTATATTTATCATATCAAATTATTATTCAAAGTTTCTTTCGTTTAATGATTCTTAAAAGTTATTGGCATCAGAATGATATTCGATATCAATCAATGGGAAATTTCGTGATAATGATGAGAGGTTTAGATTGACATTTTAGATTTTTTTTTTCAAATAACATGTGATAGAAGGCATTAAAGCTTATTATAAACTTACCATAAACCATGGTCTGATTACATACAGAGAACCAGAAAAGTTAAATTTTGTAATTTTTAAGCCAACCACGTTTTATGTTGAATAAAAAGCAATAACTTAAAAAATGTTTAATTTAGGTTACAACCAATTACTTCATAGTAAACTAGATTAAATTTACATTAAATGCGTGTAAATCTTGACTTTTCTGAAACTTTTTATAGGGGACTTTAAGCAGTTAAACCACGGTAAGTTCGGGTTTTCATAAATCAAGGATTCTTGGCGATTTATTTTGTAGCTCCCCAATTGGTCTGAAGATACCACACATTCAGAAAAACTTTCTTGTTTGATGAGCATTAAATGTATATTAGTTAAGTTGTGGTTTATTACAGAGTAAGTTGAGATTCATCCCTAATTGAGTAAACGGATGAAAAAATATTTGGGTTGATTCCTAATTTTACCGTACTAATAATGTTTTTTCTCAATTAGAGAAAATGTAAACTCAACATAATTAATATAAACTCGAAGCTCGAAAAACTTTTAAAATACCAGTTTTCTGTCCCCTCCCCCCAAGAAAACCCGATGTTGGATTCTTTGGAATTTATTACCAGTTATTTTGGGGAGATTAATGAACAATTTCTGACAAGTTTCTTCTTTAATTTTCGAATGTTGGGGTAAGGCTGTTTTTCTCTAACTTTACTGCACTAAAAACCAATTTTTTTTTTATTAGGTATTAGGTATTTTTATTGTTCGGAAAATTGTACATTGGTTTGTCACTCGTACTAATGCCAATAACAGAATTTGAAAAGAACTATGGATCGCGGTGTCCTGGGGTAAAGATGTTATTGCTTTAGCACATTTGATTTTTTGAGTTCAGAAATTATTTTAATTTTGTTTAATTTTACAGAAAACATTTTTTTTTTATTTAAGATGTTACAGAGTAGTACGGGGATCTCTTGGAGTCCTGCTTTTCCTTCTATGTTTGAAGGAAGAAGCCTGGCTTGTGGTTCCCTGCCTGATTGTATATATTTTATGTATGTATGACTGTGTTTTTATGTTTTTAATTTACTTATTTTTAGATTATTTTATTTTTTACTGTACATAGTTTTTGATTATTACTTAGTTATTATTTTACTTTTGTTAATGTTATATTTTCTGTATATATATGGTGTGAATGTGTTCATATATCACTATAATTATTGTCCACGTGACACATTATTATATTTCTAAAAAATAAAAAAAATAACGATGTTAGTAGTTTATTTATTAATATTATTTTGTTAATATACGTCTACTGAAGCTAATGATTTATTTTCCATAATCACGGAATAAAAATATGGTATATAAACATTTAAAAAAAACTTTTAAGAACGTAGAAAACTTATTTATTTTTATTAAAAAATTAATAATGTATTTTTTTAAAAATGTATTGAATTTTTTTTTTTAATATATATGATTACTTATGTTAAAAATTATCTAGGAAGGAACAATTCATATGAAGAAACGCGAAGGTTTCTTTCTTTTCGAAATTATGTTTCAATTCAGATACAAATGAATAAAATCTAGGCATACACAAAAAAATAATCTTTCGTTATTACACAAGTGGAGATAGTAATCCAACTCTCATAGCCGGTAAGAACTGTTTTGTTTAGTTAGTTTTAAGTCCAGAGTCCTCATTCCGTTTATATTTTCATCTTCTTGTTGAGACTCAATTCCATTCCCCAAGCTATCTTGGTGACAAGCACGTCAAATTATTTTTAGGTTAGGTATAGCAGGCAAACTGGCTTCGTTTAATGATACTTGGAGACGGGTTTTCCTTCCAGATAGTGATAATTGCGGAAGAGAGTGTATTGGTAAGTTGTAAGTGTAGTAAATACGTATTAACCAATACTTTATTAATTTACACACTTATGAGTGTTTCGAATATAAGTATTTCCCTTATTTTTTTTGTGATTAATGTTATTTAGAAAAAGCGGTATTTTATTGGCTTTCTTTTCTTACAGTTAAGAGAAATAATTAACACTATCAATTAATTTTTCAAATTTAATATTTATATATATGTATATAAATTTATATATATGTATATATATTTATAAATATATATAAAAATTATTAAATAAAATAAATGGTTATTTTTATGAAAGCATATACCCGTATAGAGTAATTAACATTTTATATGATCTTTTTTTGCCATTTATAGTATTTCCAAATCATACTCAACCTTTTTCAAGTCGAATTCAATTTATCAATTTTCCTAAATATGATGATTTATTATTATTATTTATTTGTTCTATTGCTAAATTTAACAAATCGTTATCGCATAAGAATTATCAACATGTGTATATACATGGTGTACTTAATACTGATTACATTGTACAGTTTAAAATAAACAATGTCTGCTATATTATTCGGAAAATATTATCTTATCGAAAAATAGGAAATTATTTATACATTTCTTCTTTATATATATATATATATATATATATATATATATATATATATATATATATATATATATATATATATATGAAAAAAAAATGTATTCGTTCATTAAATAACAAGAAATTTCATATAACGTTTTACTGAAAACTTTTACGGTTTAGTTTCTGCGAAATAAAATTCGTACTTTTACTTATTTTTTATTAAATTATTTTATAATCCTATCATTTAAAAATGTAAGTTCAATTTAAACTAAAGTATATTATTTTTATAAATATTAACCCTGCAAAGATCCTACTATAATTGATCATCTTTCCATGTGACTAAAGATTGAAAAATGTATTGTATGACAGTAAATATAAAACTGTTTTCCATGGTTCAATCAGATTGTTGTAATATCACGAATTATTTTTTAAATTATCAAATTTTAATTTGAAAGGTAATATAAAAAAAAACTGAAATTGGCTTTTGATTGATTTTGTTTTGTAAAGTGTATTCCAGGATGTGTATAAGTAAGACTAATAATTATATTATTATTTAAAAAGTTAACCTTTAATTTGTCAAGATTTTAGATTTTTGTCAAAATTTTGGACCATTGGTTGGCTATCTATAATATGTAACATGTACGTTAAAGATTGGCGGTAGGTATCATTTAAATCAACTAAATTTAAGTAATAAACCTTTTTATTAATAAACAATATTGATTCTAAACTTGTTAAATATTTAACAGATAATGTAATATAAATAAATATACAAAAATCCACTTACAACCATTAGTTTGTTTATAAACTTAATTTCTTTGAACTTCATAACAGACTGAAACGATAAGCAACCGCTCGACGTTTCCGACTACTTCAACACTTACTAGACAAATGCTCTAACCTTACAATTAATTACAAAAGACTCATTTACATGACTACAATAAGGCCTATTTGGACTTACGGAGTTGAGCTATGGGGCTACACCAAACCTTCAAATTCCTCTTGTATCCAATCCTTACAATCCAAAATCCTTAGTAAAATACTCAATGCTCCTTACTTTGTTACAAATAAAATCATCCATAATGACCTTAATGTTCTTTATGTATCAGACTTGGCCCAATCCAGATATCTATCCTTCCATAATAAACTTCATGACCATCCCAACCCTCTTGTTTCTAACCTTTCTTCCTATCCAATTTCTGATAAACCTCCGAGGCGTCTGAAAAGAAAATGGCCACGTGATCTCCTAATAAAGTCATATTATCAGAGTGCTACCAATGGGTAGTTTCTCAACATGTGTTTCATGTCATTATATCCGTGTGCAAATTTACTAGATGTATTTTTTTATATACAGTTATACATATATAAATAAATAAAAAATTCTAGGATTTTATGATTGTGGAAAATATATTTAATAAATATAAGTACATAAGTATATATATATTTTCGTATTTCGGTCGCAGATGACCCACATGTATGGTCGAAATATCGGCTAACCTAATAAAACTTCTTGACTGTAAATCTTGACAATTTTTTTTCATTCTAATGATTGACCATCTCCAATAAATTTCTATTTGAAGTAAAATAAATTTGCTTTTATAATTTTTTCGTTTAAGGTGAAATTATGTTTTATAATAAAAGGTTTTGGCTGTATTTATTCCACCATTTTTTATTTTATTTTTCTACACTGGCAACGTTTCAGCTATCTCTACATTTTCAAGCCATCTGTAAAAATAAATTAATGATGCTCATTATATTATGTCCAACATGTTAGATATTCAGTCCATAAAATAAATTTGGTTTATTTTTTAAAAAATTAACAATTTACAAACGAATTTCTGTAATTTTATTATTTTAATAATATTAATTAAAATTTTGATTTCTTTTATATCAGCAATATTGATAATTGATCCAACTGATAATGCTCATACCATTAACCGAATAGGAAATTCTACGGAACGCAAGCCGCGAAATGTAATTTTCTAGACAAACGTTAAGTAAATGAATTCAGTTCAATCAATCTTCCATGGAAAATTTGGATCGAAAACATAAGATGCCTATAGATAGAGGAGTTAGAATCGTAGTGTTAAATTATAACTAAAAATCGGAGAACAGTCATCCGTCAATCCAATTCAATTGTTGAAAAATTTCGAATTTATCACTAAATAAATTATAAATAACAGAATATAGGTAAATAAAGCTATTACAAATAACAGGTTATGAAGGATAGAGGAATATATAGATAAACAAATAAATGGATATAAGAATAGTAGACTTTCAATAGAAATAACAAGTACAAGGATGGTTTTAAACACTCTTCTTAGGATAAACAAGAGGAACAGTGCTGACAAAACTATCTGTGGTGGTATTTTTATGTCCAAACTTTTATTAAAAATTGTTGACTTTGAAAAGTAATGAAGCTCTATTAAACATCTTTACTTTTTTTTAAAGACAAGTAATTAAAATAATTAAAATTAATAGCTTAGTTCAGCACACTTAAGGGATACTATAATTGCAAATATGAGAGAGGGTGGTAACAATGTAAATTTACAAATAACCTTTGAACTTCATCCGTAAGTTTTAATACTCCTTTTTTCATGAGCAATACACGTGCTTTATTAATTGACGGTTTTCTTCATTATTTTTAACTCTTAGTATTAATGTATGTAATATGGGATTTTTGATATAGTTTTCTTCACTAAAAGGAGGAGGAAGATGCCGTACCGAGAATTGGAAATATTGAGGTCCTCACCTGGGCCATCTTCCAGAGGTCAGAGAGATACAAGAAATACGACAGAAGGGGTAAATGAATCTTCATATGGTAAGTTTTAATAAATTATTAACTTAATATAAAATAATATAAATTACGGGGAGAATAACCAAAATTTCTGGGAGAGAGAGACGAACAGACAAGTGTCGGGGTATTGAGACTGGCATATATATTAGTTACCTCTTTAAAATCACCATTTTAATTTTTATCTAAGTTTAATTATTATTATATGACGCTACGACCGAAGGGTGGTATATATAGCCGTCGAAAAGGAATAATATTATGAAACTCAAAAGGACTCCATTCATTCAATTTGATTATACAGAAGCTTCTATAATATAACATATAGGATACTACCCAATGGCAGCATTCCCAAAATAGTTTTAAATAAGAAGATCCCGAGGCTATCTTCTTTTCAAACACCTAGGAGAACTATCCGGAATCGAGAAGTAGGCAAGGCTGGAAACAAGTGGGTTCGGATGCGTCTGAAGTTTATCATGCATGGATAGGTATCTGGTTCGGGCCAAATCAGCGACATTACATCAAATTGGCTGAACGAAGTCCTCTCTCATTGAGTGTCATAAAAGTATTTCTAATTTATGGAACGATCGAGTGGAATAAGAGAAACGACTGTGCATAAGACTTCCGTTTTCGGAAACCAAGGATAATCCTGCCATCAGTAGCCATTGAATTCGCCCATTTAAGCTTTGGCCGACCAACTCTCCTGGTTCTATAAATCTGCTGATTAAATATCTTCCGTGGGATTTCTTTTAGATTCATGTTTATGTCATGATCAACCTTTAGACATCCTAGTTCAATGAATATCACTATGTCTGAATCAGTATAAAGCTTTTGCTTATACCATACATATTGGTTCGAATATTCTTCGATGAATGTGTTCCTCTCGAATCTCAGGAACGACGATATTTCTAGTCATTGACGACATTTCTGAGCCATAATTGAAGACTGGGTGGATCAGTGTCTTATAGATTCTATTATTGCGGCCCAGGGTAGAGCTCGACGACGGATATATTTCTGAAGAGCGAAATAGCAGCGGTTTTCTGTTAATACTAATTTATTACTTTAATTATTCTATTTGAAGAATTCACTTCGGATTTGGGGAGCACAAATTCTCATAATCACTGAACCTTATGCGTAATTGTTTATACGATTCCTTCTTGCTCTGTTGTGAGATTGCCGTGTGTATATATTTTATGTTTATTTTGTTTACCATAGTCCCTTTCTCGCATCGAAGTCATTTAGAGCTTCGCATGTTGATATTACATTTATCCATACCTAGCCATAAAGCCTATCGTCGGCATATCCGTATAACATATCGATATAGAAGTTGAACAGATATATTCAACAAGCTCTATATATAACTATATATAACCTCTATCTATTCATGCATTACTTATAGTATTATCTAATGCCAAAAACAACGCAATGTAGAGAAACCTATAACTTAGTCCCCACTCAATCTTATATGACACAAATTGTTTACTATATTTTCCACTTATCTCATGTTCATTTCTATCATGACTCTAGTTATTTACATATATTTATACCTTTGGGCAGTATAGGGTTTTGTAGGAGTCTTGGGCCGACGAAACAAAGAAAAAAAAATATATTTATTCCTTTTTTAACCTTAAGTCAGTCAATACAATGTGTTAATGTTATGTGTTGTTGATATTTAATTCTAAATACATTTCCTTAAAATAATTTCAAAAAACTGTTATCTTTAATTTTGGAGTGGTTATAAAAGAAGGAACCAAGGGGAAAATTATGTTCGTCCTTCCCTGGCAAACTTCTTTGTTCAAATCATGAAATACAAACTGAGTAATGTCTCTTTGATATATATAATGCTTATTTACAAGATTTGTGTTTAATCTATGAATGATCATTTAAGATTCTTACAAGATTTTTTTTCAGTTAATTTGTTTATAAGAAAATAAGAAATGAAAAAAAAATGTTGAATTAAAAAAAAAAAAAACCGGCTACAATAATCGGGAAAATCTAACCACCCTGAGAGAATGTACTGCCATATCTACTTAAACATCTTGGGAGCTTGATAGAGAAATTGTAATCTACGAATATTTAGTCTTGGTGTAATAGTCAGGTGCTTTTCACTACACATTACGGCTCTAGGCAAATATATTTCGTCCCATTCATCGGCGCATATCAACATCCGTAAGAGGGTTGAGTTTCGATCCGGCTGTGATAGGAACACGACTATAACATTAAGTATAAATATTCGTAGATGTCAATTTCCCTCTCAATCTACAAAGATGTTTCAGTAGATATGGAAATACATTCCCTCAGGGTTGATAGAATTTCTCAAGTTCTGTAGTCGTTTTTTTTTTTTCAAATATATTTATTTATTTTATTTTTTTAATATATATTTCATTTTCATAAGGATATCATATGATAACATGATATGAATACAAAACACTTAATAATCGAGATACTTAAACTATAAAAACATTTATTGAAGGAAGTTAGTCGACTGTTCTACATATCATGGGTGATAAATATTACGGGGACGCAATCATTATAAGGTTTTTATTTTATTTTATTTTTTTTTTTAACTTTTATTGAGTATTAATACAGTCTGCCACACTGAAGGGCATTGGTACTAGTGTTATAGTATTCATTCACACAATATGTACATAAAAAAGAGAAAAAAAAAAAAAAAAAATATATATATATATATATATATATATATATATATATATATAAAGATAAAGTAATATACAAGATAATTAAAACAAAAGACCAGCCGAAAAATAACAAAACAAATAAAACACATTTACACCTATGTACAATATTTGCATTGGCCCAGGGGACTCCGAATCAAGCTTTGTCCCCCAACTGTGGAAGCCAAAGCAGGACTCCAGGAGATCCCAGTGCTTCTCTCCCAGCCGCGTCACTGATATAGTAAGCCAGTGGAGGCTGATGGAGGGCACTAGAGCAACAGACGCTCAGGACATGAGTGAAGAATCTGGCCAGTGCCAGTACTCCAATATATACATTTTTACAAAAGGTCGCGGGGCCACTGCCGTTTTAACCTCCGAGGAGGATTGTAGGGATGACTGGAAGTAGAAGTGTGCTACAGGATTAGGATGATGAGTGAGATTCTGGTAAAATTTGGAAAATTTGTCTGGGATTAGGTCAAGTACAAATGGGATATTAAGGTCATTGTGTAGGGTTTTATTGGTTGCATAAAAGGGAGCATCGACTATTGTTCGGAGAACTTTAGACTGAAAGGATTGAATGCGTTTGATGTTGGAAAGTTTTGCTGTCACCCACAGTTCGAGTCCGTAGGTCCAGATAGGTTTCAGGATTGTCTTGTAGATTAATAGTTTGTTCTCAACTGAAAGTTGAGATTTTCTATTGAGTAGTCTATATAGTTGGCCATATCGTCGGTTAAGCTGTTGTCTTTTAAGTCTGGTATGTGGGTCCCATGTTAGTCTTTTTAAGGTTTTTATTAGTGGCGACGTTTCAACCCAAAAATGTGGGTCATCATCAGGACGTGGTACGATCACCAGTACATGAATATTTTCAGTGCTCGAACCACGCCCTGATGATGACCCACACGTTTGGGTTGAAACGTTGTCACTAACAAAAACCTTGTAATGAATGCGTCCTAAATATTTATCACCCAATATAATAACATTTGTTTTCAGTATTTTGTGCTCAATTTTTTTCAAAACATTCACGGGATCTAACTGAATAACTACAGGCGTCAAAGTCAAAAATAGACCATGCTATTCGCTCAAAAAATCGTTAAGTACTTTTTAGCGGATTGATTAAACACACTTAACACAGCAATTTTACAAAATTTTGAGCTAAAATTCTTTCAAAACTCTCACGGAATCTCATACATTATATTCAATCACTGGTCAGTGCTTTTAACTCGACTTGTTTAAAAAAAAACATCACGGGACCCCACCGAATAATGTAATATATCTAACTTAAAAATCTATCTAGCCGTTCGCTCGAAAAATCGTTACGTACCTCTTAGCAAATCGATTAAACACATTTTATTCAATCACAGATCAGTATTTTTAGCTCAAATTTTTTTAAAACATTCAGGAGATCTCAACTAATAATTTAAGCAAAGAAACTTAAAAATTGATCCAGCCATTTTCTCCCAGACCCCTAAATCTCAACAAAACACCTTTACTCTTCCTCATAAACCAAGGACTTCCTATCATACAGTATGCTTTAATAATAGTCCATTTATCCCTGTTCAACAAAGCCGATACCTAGGACTCCACCTGGACGAACATCTAGCTTTGAATCATCAAAGTTTCTTGCCGTTTCCCAAGACTTGTTAAATTGTTAAAGATAAAATATATAATGATCATTGCACTTACAAAAAAATCTGGTGGGTGCAACACACAACTTTCACTTACCACTCAACTTTGAATAGAAATTATTTTCTGGCTATGATTGGCTATTAAAGAATTTTTGAAGTGCATTTTAAACGGAGCATAAAGCTTAAAGCTTACAAATAACAAATCATTAAGACCATTAAAATTACAAGAAGTCTATTTATTACATCGACAATAGGCAAGTCCTAAGTCCAAATTATTATATCACCGATTGAATATGGATTGTACGACTATTAGTTATTAAATTGTTATTTTCCATTGCAAAGTTTACTAAAACGGAATTAAGAGATTTGCATTGGCTGTTATAAGCAGGTCAAAAGATGTGACACTGATTGTAAGTTGATTGTGTTGGAATATTGCAAAGGTAAAATTTATAAAATTATTCACTAATTTAATTTTATAAAAGGTTACATAATGATTTTTCGGAAAAAAAAATGGACGATAGATACCTAATTATTTAAATGTAATATCAGATCAAGAGTTATTAAACTACAGTTAAATATATTTCAGGTTATAAAGGTATCATAAAATATTAATATATTTCACTTCTATCACACAAGTTACAATTAAATAGTATCTATTTATAGTATGCCTGAAATAGTATACCTATCTTAAATGCGTAATCATAGTTTCGTACAACTTTTCGTTTTCGAGCTTGAGTGTTCACAGACCATTTTTTCGGGACTTGGTTATTTGGACTCAGAATACCTCAAAACGTGTATTTCCGTTGAAAACTAAGATTAAAAAATTTTCATGATCGCAATACTTACACTTACTATATATTACATATATACATAAGTGAAAGTAAAAATGTATAAATCATTAATGCATTCCATTCACTGTGCAGAGTGTTGCAATGTAGAAATGTCGCAAGATTCAAAGATAGAATTCATAAACATTTTTAAAAAAGTTGCCTGGATCCTGAAAATAAATTTACAGGGGAATATAAGCAAATAATTAGCTTGAATATGTTAGATAGCAATTTGTAATTTCAATTTTAAAGAAGTGTCTTCTTAAGAATAGAGTGTATAAATATAAAATTATATTCTTGTAAGACTAAACACTAGTAATGCTATGAAATGTATACTGTAAATTAAAAAAATTTAAAACAATAACAGAAACTGGTGCATTTTGTGCACATATGTTTAATACATTTGCAAATCATATTAAAAAAATAAATAAGTGTACACATTTGAATGTATACCCTTCAAATTTAACTGGTATAAACATTTTTTTTTTTTTAGCAACAGATTATATCTGTCTGTTGATTTTTTTTAAACTGTGAGATATGTTTTTTAAGCTTATTTTTATAATGATATGCTGCTCATATTTGGAAAAAGCCTTGCTGTACTAGGAATTAATCAACTAGGAACATTTATTTTTAGTAAAAACAATTTTTCCACTATGTTGAAGACTTCAAGTTTTATTACAACCTCACAATGTTTCCTGACTAGTACACACGAAAAAAAATAGTCAAATACCAAATATTATCAATTTGCTCTGAGGGAAATAAACATTAATTTTTTTAAAGCTCTTCTTTTCCCTACCTTTGATCCACCAATGACTGACGGTGTTCCTACTCCCATTAGGAATACTATGAAATATAAACTGTAAATAAAAAAAACAGAAACTGGTGTTTTTGTGCAGAAACATTGAAAAATTAGAAAAAAAAATAGTCAGAAAATCATCAGTGATACCATTACTAATGTTTAATACATTTGCAATCATATTAAAAAAAATAAATAATTGTACACATTTGAATGTATACCCTTCAAATTTAACTGAAATAAACATTTTTTTTTTTTTTTTTTTTTTGACTCAATAAAGTTCTTTGAGGCATAGAATAATTTTCGTCTTACCGCTTAATTATGAAATTTACATTTTTATTTCCCTCAGTGCAAATTGTTAATATTTGGTATTTGACTAATTTGTTTCTTTTGTACTAGACTTGGAACATTGTGAAGTTGTCATAAAACCTAAAATCTTCAACATAGTGGAATGATCCTTTTTACTAAAAATAAATGTGCCTAGTTGATTAATTCCTAGTACAGCAAGGCTTTTTCCAAATATGAGCAGCATATCATACATATATGCTATAATCTGTTGCTCATTAATTATTATGTTTACGTTGAGTGAAAAAAAAATAAAAAAATGTTTATTCCAGCTAAATTTGAAGGGTATACATTCAAATGTGTACACTTATTTATTTTTTTAATATGATTGCAAATGTATTAAATGTATTTACAACATATATTTCATATTATTCCTAGTGTGAAGTCTTACACGAATATAATTTCATATTTATACGCTCTCTTATTAAAAAGACACTTCTTCAAAATTGAAATTATAAATTGCAATCTAACACATTCATGCTAATTATTTGCTTATATTCTCCTGTAAATTTATTTTCAGGATCCAGGCAACTTTTTTTAGAATGTTTATGATTTCTATCTTTAAATCTTGCGACATTTGTACATTGCAACACTGCACGGTGAATGGAATGTATTAATGATTAATACATTTTTTTTGTAAGTGCTATGATCTTATATATTTTATCTATAACACTTTAACAGATTCCTCTGATTCTTTTTTTGACTCGAACCTATCTGATCCCATTCACATACAGTCAACTAAACCTGATAGCGGGTGTACATCTGGCACATGTGCTCCCCACATTCTCCCCCTAACTAGGTGATTCAATTCAATTTCAAAGTATCACCTCCTTATCAATGGGAGTAGGAACACCATCAGTCATTGGTGGATCAAAGGTAGGACAATGGAGATCTTTAAAAATTTACATTTTTATTTCCCTCAGTGCAAATTGATAATATTTGGTATTTGACTAATTTTTTTCTTTTGTACTAGTCTTGGAACATTGTGAGGTTGTCATAAAACCTAAAATATTCGACATAGTGGAAAGATTGTTTTTACTAAAAATAAATGTACCTAGTTGATTAACTCCTAGTACAGCAAGGCTTTTTCCAAATATGACCAGCAAGTAATTATTAAAATAAGCTTATAAAACATATTGCACAGCTATAGAAAAATCACCAAACAGATAGTATCTGTTGCTCAATATTTATTATATTTATCTCGAGTGAAAAAAAAATTGTTATTCCAGTTAAATTTGAAGGGTATACATTCAAATGTGTACATTTATTTATTTTTTAATATGATTAAATATATTTTTAAACATTTTGCACACAAACCTCACCAGTTTCTGTTGTTTATTAATTTTTTTTTATTTACTGTACATATTAAATAGTATTCCTAGTGTGCAGTCTTACAGGAATATAATTTTATATTTATACAATCTCTCGTTAAAAAGGCTCTTCTTCAAAATTGAAATTATTAATTGCAATCTAACACATTCAAGCTAATTATTTGATTATATTCTCCTGTAAATTTATTTTCGGGATTCAGGCAACTTTTTTAAAAATGTTTATGAATTTTGTCTTTAGATCTTGCGACATTTGTACATTGCAACACTCTGCACAGTGAATGGAATGTATTAATAATTTATATATTTTTTTTGTAAGAGCTATGATCATTATGTATTTTATCTTTAACAATATAACAAATCTTGGAAATGACAAGAAACCATGAGGATTCAAAGCTAGATGTTTGTCCAGCTGGAGTCCTAGGTATCGGCTTTGTTGAACAGGGATAAGTGGAGTATTATTAAAGGATACTGTATGACAAGAAGTCGTTGGTTTAGGAGGAAGAGTAAAGGTGTTTTGATGGGATTTAGGGGACTGGGAGCAAATGGCTGGATCAATTTTTAAGTTTGATGGCTTAAATTATGAGGTGAGATCTCCTGAGTGTTTCGAACAATTTGAGCTAAAAATGCTTACCTGTGATACAAAATATTTTGTATCATTTCTAGAGAAACTTATGTATTGTTTTTTTCCTGCTTTTGCTTAACCACCCCAAACCTCGGGCAAAGCCAAGCCAGGAAAAAAAAACAATACATAAATTTCTCTTCAGCTCAGAGACCCATCAGACCGAAGGCCGGTATGTGTGTCCAATATTTTTTTTTATACATATATTGTAATAATCAATTTCTAATATTTTTTATTAGGTATGAGATGTTGTGTAAAAAACATAATTTTACTTAGATTTACTGCCCTCTCGATCAAGTTTATGATTTATAGCATATATTTATTTTAATAAAGAAGAGAAGAATAGTTGGGGTGGTCAGTCAAAAAGGAAGGCAAAAATAAATGATAATATTTATTTTTTACATATGCCGACGTTTCGACCTGAAGTTCAGGCCTTCATTAGGGCTGTCTCCTTAAGTGTCGCAGGGAGAATGTATATATAATTTTATATATATATATATATATATATATATATATATATATATATATATATATATATATATATATATATATAGCCCTGATGAAGGCCTGAACTTCAGGTCGAAACGTCGGCATATGTAAAAAATAAATATTATCATTTATTTTTGCCTTCCTTTTTGACTGACCACCCAACTATTCTTCTCTTCATTATCCACGACAGTTAACCAATTACCAATTATTTATTTTAATAATATTAAACTTAAACTTAAAATGTGTGCGTATATCATGCTCATATTATGTATGAAACATTTAAATATTAACTCTAAAACTCACGCTAGATAATAAGACTATAAACACGTGAATCGGCGAGAAGTTGCATTCTAGTTGAGATAAGGTCAATGATCAGACAGTGAGCCTTTAGCGCCTATGAGCTTCTGCTCTCCTGATGCTACCTTTGACCCTTCGACGCTTCAGAGTGGGTTTATTTATTATTTCTTCAAATTTTTAATTTGTTTTATTTTTTTCTATGAGAGTAATTAAATTGTATAAGAATGTTACTTTCTTGGGCATGCAGTTCCTTAATGATTTATCTAATTAAATTGTTGACAAGAAACCACACGACGTTTCCGGTTACTTCATCACTTACTAGATAAACGCTGTAAGCTCCTAATTAACTATAAAAGACATATATATATATATATGACTATAATTATGTGTATTTGGACTTAAGGAGTTGAGCTTTGGGACTCCACTTAACCATCCAAAACCTCCCGTATTTAATCATTACAATCTAAATTCCTTCGTAAAATTCTTAATGCTCCTTAATTTGTCATAAATAAAATAGCCCATAACAACCTTAATATTCTCCTCCTTAATTTTTTTTTATTATTATTTTTTTTATTATTTGGGTTTTATACAACTTAAGGAGTCATATCCCCAACATCCAAAAGCCACTGCTCCCTGTCCATCCAATCTCCTTCACGAAGCCTTCTGGCTGCCATGCTTTCCTCCACGTCCTCTGTCCATTTCTTCTTTGGCCTTCCACGCTTCCTTCTTTCAGGTGGCATATAGTTATAAATTTTCTTTGGCCAGCGGTTCTCATCCATCCGCATTAAGTGGCCATACCACTTTAGCCGTTTGGTCCCGATCAGGTGAAGGATGTTCTTTTGACATCCGACCTTGTCTCTAATAGCTGCGTTTGGAATCCGCTCGATTCTAGATATGCCACAGCTTCTTCTCCAGAAATCCATTTCCATGGAAAGCAACTTATTTTCCAACTTTTTTGTCAGTGTCCAGACTTCTGATCCGTAAGTGGCTACGCTTTCTACAAAGGAATGGTATATCTTCTTTTTAGTTTCTAATCTTATTTCTTTACTCCATAGGGTTGAATTTATCGAACTTATTATTCTTTTCCCATTATTTATTTTATGTTCGATATCAACCTCACTACCACCCTTTGAAGATAACCAGTATCCGAGGTACATGAACTGCTGGCTGACATTTAGCGTCCAGTCATCAATTTCAAGGGGCAAATTTGGAGCGTTGAAAACCATATACTCTGTTTTACTTTCACTGATTTTCAGACCCCATCTGGAATACGTGTCTAGCAACTTCCTCATCATATAGCTAACATCATCCGGATCCGATGCGATTATGACTTGATCATCGGCATACTGCAAATTGTAGATGACATCATTCCCGATTTGAACACCCATTCCACAGCACGATCTTTTCCGGTTTTTAAGGGCTTGTTCTAAGTAAATGTTGAAAATCAGGGGTGAAAGGCAGCAGCCCTGTTTCAATCCTTTGTTAATGAAGAAGCTTCTAGACACTCTATCTCCTATTTTTATAGCCCCCTTTATATTTTTATAGAGCTCTTGAATTGCTCTGACGATGTATCTCTTAATAGATGTGGCTTCCAAAGCTTTCCACAATTTCGCTAGAGGTACTGAATCATAGGCCTTGTGTAAATCTACAAATATCATATGGAGTTCACGGTCGTGGGCCATCCTCTTTTCTTGAGTTGTGAGAGACTAAAAATGTGATCAGTGCATGATCCTCCAGCTCGAAAACCCGCCTGTTCCTCGCTGATCTCTTCCTTTAAATCATTTTCAATTCTGCTTTTAATTATCCGGCCGTATAATCTACTCAGCGAGCTGGTAACAGTAATACCTCTGTAGTTGGAAACGTTTTTCTTTTGGCCTTTTTTGAAAACTGGAGTGATATAACCCTGTTTTCATTCTTCGGGGATCTCTCCACCATTTAACAGAAGTGTCATACTTTCTGCCAGTGCCATTTTGAGTTCGGTCGGGCCTGCTTTAATTAATTCAATTGGAATAGAACAAGGGCCGATATCAATGTTCGATATCAACCTCACTACCACCCTTTGAAGATAACCAGCATCCGAGGTACTTGAACTGCTGGCTGACATTTAGCGTCCAGTCATCAATTTCAAGGGGCAAGTTTGGAGCGTTGAAAACCATATACTCTGTTTTACTTTCACTGATTTTCAGACCCCATCTGGAATAAGTGTCTAGCAACTTCCTCATCATATAGCTAACATCATCCGGATCCGATGCGATTATGACTTGATCATCGGCATACTGCAAATTGTAGATGACTTCATTCCCGATTTGAACACCCATTCCACAGCACGATCTTTTCCAGTTTTTAAGGGCTTGTTCTAAGTAAATGTTGAAAATCAGGGGTGAAAGGCAGCAGCCCTGTTTCAATCCTTTGTTAATGAAGAAGCTTCTAGACACTCTATCTCCTATTTTTATAGCCCCCTTTATATTTTTATAGAGCTCTTGAATTGCTCTGACGAGGTATCTCTTAATAGATGTGGCTTCCAAAGCTTTCCACAATTTCGCTAGAGGTACTAAATCATAGGCCTTGTGTAAATCTACAAATATCATATGGAGTTCACGGTCGTGGGCCATCCTCTTTTCTTGAGTTGTGAGAGACTAAAAATGTGATCAGTGCATGATCCTCCAGCTCGAAAACCCGCCTGTTCCTCGCTGATCTCTTCCTTTAAATCATTTTCAATTCTGCTTTTAATTATCCGGCCGTATAATCTACTCAGCGAGCTGGTAACAGTAATACCTCTGTAGTTGGAAACGTTTTTCTTTTGGCCTTTTTTGAAAACTGGAGTGATATAACCCTGTTTTCATTCTTCGGGGATCTCTCCACCATTTAACAGAAGTGTCATACTTTCTGCCAGTGCCATTTTGAGTTCGGTCGGGCCTGCTTTAATTAATTCAATTGGAATAGAACAAGGGCCGGGAGATTTTCTATTTTTCATTCCTTTGAGAACTAAATCCAGTTCTATGATTGTGACTGGCGGTATATCTTCCTTATTTGAGATCATTTCATCGGATTGGTTCCATGCGAATTCGGGTCGTTCCTCATGAAATAATTCTTCAAAGTAATTCACCCATTGCTGCTCTTTGATCAATGGGAAGTTATCTCCACATCTTTTGGGATTTTTAAATTTTTTTAATGTCCTCCAAGCAGCACTAGACTTTTGTCCATCAATGTAAGTGTCCACATACTTGCAGGTTTTCTCCCAATAGATATTTAATGCCTTCCTTCTAATAGCTTTTACTTTTTTACAGGCATTTCTATATTCCCTCAGGTCCTTCTCATTTTTAGAGCTCAACCATTTATTGTATAAATATTTTTTCTCTTGAACAGCCACTTCAGCATCCTCATTCCACCAAGGCTTGTTTTTTCCTCTAACCTCTTTCCTTTCCTCTCCGACAGCTTCTAAAGCTGCGGCATGCAGGCACTTTACTATATTTTCGTAATTTAGCCGATCATTCAGACCTTTTTCATGATTCAATTTCTCCATCAGTCGGCTTTGGAACAGTCCTTTAACTGATTCTTGATTTTTCATACTCTCAATTGAGTATCGAATCGTTTTCGGAGAGTCTGAATTTCCTCTGGTCACTGGAGAGTTTCTAAGAAGATTATGGGGTTTAAAATTCAGAATACTCTTTAAAAGAAAGTGATCCGAACCACATTCCGCCCCTCTCATTACTCTAACATTGTTCACCTTTATCCTAGTAGTGCACCTGAGGATTACATAATCTATGATTGATTTTCTCCTCCTTAATATGTTTCCAATTGGGCCCAATCCAGACACCTATCCATCCATAATAAACATAAGGAACATTCGAACCTTCTCGTTTATAACCTTGCTTCCTCTTCCATTCCTAATAACTTTCGGAGGCGTATGAAAAGAAGTTACCTCGGGACTTCCTAATGTAGATGTATTATTAGAATGCTTGCTACCTACCATTGGGTAGTTTCTCTTCAAGTCTTTTCATGACATCATATTTCTTTTGCTCACATTTACTAAATGTATTTTTATTTAAAAAATAAAAGTTTTTTACTTCTTGTTTAAATCTAATCTGTCTTTCGTAATCTGATTATTGCAGAATACATGCATTATTTTCAGCAAAATAATTATTAAAAATGAATACAAAGCTTTTATATATTTTTTCTCTGTGATTTCAATAAATAGCTAAAATAAACCCGGGCTCTTATAAGGTGATATTAATTTCGAATTTTTGCTGTTGCTCACAGGCAACTTTTTTTCACCCTTGGGACCGAGGTTTAGTTTCTTTGTCTAACGTTTGTCAACATATGGGGTACACAATTTCGGCTAGTTAAGTTACGGAACCAATAGGGTAGATCAAGCTCCTAGCGAACAAACTGTCCTGAAAAGATAGTATAGGCATTCTACATAACAGGATAAAACAAAGAAAATTGATAGTAATGAAATTTATTTCTCATACAACAGAAATCGATGGAATGGGCAGTGAACCTAGTAGAGAAATTTGATGATTTTAATGAGCCACACTTACAATTTTTTAAAATGTTTTCCATTTTACGTTCAAGATGAGAAAATTGCTGCCATTGCAGAAATAAAACCAGATTTTAATTCCAGAATACTCAAAACAAACATCTTAAACTTCATCATTAACACATTTAATATATCTGCATTACAATGTATTTATTTTCTATTATTTAACTTCACTAATCAGTCTTACATAAACTCTTGAGTTATATTAATATATTTTTCTCAATGCAGTTGTAGATGAAAATTCAGCTCGAGCGATGAAGAGAGAGAGAAGAAAAAAAAAAGTCGCAGGAAGTTTGGATCTCATTAAAGAAAAAAAACTGGAAATGATAGAATTGCAAAAGAAATTACTTTTGATGAAAATAAGAAAGGAATTGAGACATATGCAGGAAGAACATGCAAAGAAAATGGAGCTTTTGGATTTGAAAATAGACATCCAAAAAAAAAGAGAGATTGTTCTCACAGAAGTGTGAACTACTGCCGTCTACTTTTAAGCAATGAAGATTTTTTTTTTTTGTAAATGGTTTTTTGCTATGCATCATGTACAGTTTTTAAAATAAATTGAGACCTTTTTATTTATACAAATCATTCCCGAAACAAGAGATTCCTTATAAATATTTCACAAACAATGGACTTGTTTACTTCTAACTTTACAACTAGTACTTTTTTAATCATAAAATTCATCGACATCATCAGGGAGTATAGCATAAGGTACAGTAGATTCTATGAGGCATTTTTTTAAAAAATGATATTTAATGAATAATGAGATTAAGTTCACAATAATATGTAAAACAAATATTAAATAATAAGTTAATAGCTTTTGAAAATAGGCAAAAAGAAGCTCGAAACGTCATGCTAATAAAGAACGCTAAGGAGCTACTACGAAGACCTTTTTAATTCTTCCTAAAAATAAAAAATCAAACTTCATTTATTTATTAACATAAGTATTTAATATGTCATGGTTAGTGAATTTTCTGTATTCAAAGTGTTTTTTGCAATAAGCAAATCTCTACACTTTCAGATAGGGGTTAAATTAAAAAGTCTATAGGATGAATATGATGTATTATAAAAATTAAATTTAATAATATATTCAATAGTTAATAATAGCGATACTTTATATAAATAAAATCAGAACATCGATGTTTTAAGTTTAGATTTGAAAAAACAATGATTTTGGTTTTAGTTTTTCTTTTGAGAGCTTATTTTTTTCCGCCCCTTTTTTTCACCCCTAAAGTATTGTTCTTTAGGTAATATGTTTCGAAATAAATATCACCATCTCATATTATTGACTTATTGCAAATAATTGTACCTTAACTTGGTACCTAATGTCTAAAGCCACCACTGACATTATCCATTGTTATTCATTGGATCATTATTAGCTAAATTATATCCGTGGAAAGGTAATAAAGGAGGTTTGTATTTAAAAGTTTGCCGACTTGGGATTTTACCATACGTGTATGTCATTTTAGATTTTCAATTTAAAGTTATGATACTCTACATGTGTAATTATATTTTTGATTAATCTATCATACAAATGAAAAACCTTTTACTAGTTTTAAAATTTTACTTTTTTTTATAGGTGTGTTTTTTCGTGTAAAAATCCATTTGAAAAAAATAAATTAAAAAATTTACATACATATATAAAAATCTGATTATAAAAAAGTTAAATGGCAAATGTGTTTAACGGTCGCTTTGCATGGGTAGTTAATCAATTGTTATGGTCAAAGAAAACATGATGAATTAAAAAATGTGGTGCGCGCATCACACAACTTTCACTTACCGCTCTACTTTAAATCGAAATTATTTTTTGGCAATGTTGGACTACTATAAAATTTTTGAAGAGCACTTTTAACAGAGCTGAAGCTTAAACCTGACAGCTAAGAACTCATTAATATCATTAAGGTAACACAAACCATATGTATTACATCGACGGTAAGCAATAAAAACCTCGTGACTCTAATTGTTTTTGTAAACAACGTAACTCCAGTTGCTGAGCTATGTATGCCTAGTGAGATTTGAAAGCAAGGTACATCAGTACATTTAATCAATAGATGATTATGGATTGTACTACTATTAATTATTAAACTCTTATTTTTCGAATATAAAGTTTACTAAAATGGAGTTCCGAGATTTTCATTGCCTATTATCGATAGCTGAAAAGTTGTCACAGCAATTGAAAGTAGATAATGTTGTGATTTCACAAAAAGGAAAATTCTTCTAATTATTCACTAAATTAATTTTCTAAAATGTTGAATGATGGACTTTCTCAATAAACCGATGATAGATGCCTAATTATTTACATATAATATCGGATCTAGAGTTATTAAACTATAGTAAATGTATTTAAGGTTATGAACAAATCCATGGAATATTTTTGTTTCACTTTTTCTTTCACCCAAGTACAATGAAGTAGTATTTTAGACAATGCCATTGGCTTTATACGGTGGATTTTAAGTACTTATTTTCAAACTTAAACTAATTATAAAAATATACATTTAGTAAGAAAATTTAATTTACTTCCTTTAATCCTTTTTAATTTCCTTGGAAACATATGATTAACGTTAAATAATGTTAGTTTTCAGAAATTATTATTTATATTTTTAGTCACTCTCCGTTACTTTATACAACTGTATTTCTTAAATAGTATTTTTTCTAAAATTCTACTCTTTCCAACGATATATTACACGTATACCTTCTGACTTTACTTTACTTTTTTTTATAGGTGTGTTTTTTCGTGTAAAAATCCATTTGAAAAAAATAAATTAAAAACTTACATAATAATAATAATAAGGCTTAGCGAACCCGAAGGTTCGATGCCGACACCATCAATCGCTTGTTACACACCTCCCTCCACCGTTCGCCGTCCAAACCCAGTCCCTTCAGATCGGCTTTAATGCAATCTTCCCACCTTCGCTTCGGTCTACCCCTTGGACGCTTACCATTCGGCACAGCAAATATTAACCTTTTAGGAATTCTCTCGTTACTAAGCCCAACAACTTTACAAGCCCATTTGATTCGCCGCAATGAAATTACATCAATTATATTACCCGGATACAGCTCACGCAATTCGGCGTTGTGTAGCCTTCTGAACTCTCCGGTTAACTCATCCTTCTTCGGTCCGAATATTCTACGCAATACTTTATTTTCAAAAACCTTAAGACGCTGCTCATCCCTTGATGTAAGCGGCCAAGTTTCGCATCCATAAAGAACTGTAGGCAAGATAATTGTTTTATAGATTCTAATTTTTAAGTTCCGGGACAAGAGGCGCGAACTAAGTAGTTTTGTCACAGAAAAATAACAAGCATTTCCCGCCTTCAGTCTAACCTTAATCTCTTCTTCAATTTCGTTTTTTCTAGTTATCGTTGAACCTAGATACCTAAATTTATCTACCTGTTCAAACATATTACCATCTATATCGATGTCACCAGTAGTATCGCCATTTTTGCAGCTAACCATATATTTTGTTTTATCCACGTTTATTTCGAGTCCTAGTTCTTTCCCGGCTTTCATTAACGTTGTCGTATTTAGTTTTATAGTTTCAACGTCTTCGCTTAACAGTACCAGATCATCAGCATAGCCCAGCACGGATGTTGTCCCGCCCAGAACCAACCCTTTCTCGGTACGCATTACCTCCCTAATGGCATGTTCTAATGCCAAATTGAACAGGACAGGCGAAAGAGAATCCCCCTGTTTTAAACCCGAACGAACCTCAAATTTTTCGGACAAATTATTACCGATTCTAACATTATTGAGTGTCTCCGTCAAGCACATCCTGACTAGATTTACTAGTTTTTTTGGAATCCCCTGCTCGATTAGAATATTATACAGTTTCTGGCGGTCAATAGAATCGTAAGCCTTTTTAAAATCTATATACAGCTGGTGAACAATACCGTTATACTCCAATTTTTTCTCTAATATTTGCCGTAAAGAAAATATTTGATCAATAGTCGAACGATTCCGTCTAAATCCGCATTGTTAGTCTCCGATAATTTCCTCGGCGTATTCCGTGATTCGACTGGTTAAGATTGAAGTGAATATTTTCCTCGCGCGGGCTCATTACCGCGTATGGGGAGCGTCCCACGGGTGGCGGATGTGGGGATAGTCGGTGGAAATTCCTTGGAAGTTCCTCCCGGCTAAGTCCGATGGACTCGCTGACCAACAATGAGAGGGGCCCTCCAGACTTGCTGGAGGGAGGGGACCTCCAGACTTGCTGGAGGGAGGGGACCTCCAGACTTGCTGGAGGTAGGGGCCCACCAGACTTGCTGGAGGGTGTGACGTAGGATTGAACGCCCTACTCACATATCTTTAGTTCACCAAACACCACAAAAAGTCATGGATCTCCCTAAGGTAAAACGCTCACTATCCGGAAGTAAAGTAGTCCCCCGTTCGGGTCTCCGGATGGGGACTGCTTTAGGGGATTCATGGCGCAAGTTGAAATATAGGGATTTAAATATTGGTACGTGGAACGTAAGGAGTTTAAACACAGCAGGGGGGCTAAAATCGGTCGCGAATGAGGTAAATGGGTACAATTTGGATGTCGTGGCTCTGCAAGAGGTTCGCTGGCCAGGGGAGGGCTCGCTGAGGGAAGGAAAGTACACTATTTGGTACGGAGGAAGCGGGAATCATTGTTTAGGTACCGGGTTTCTAATTAGGAGTAGCTTACTATCCGCTTTGAGCGACGTACAATTCTTTAGTGATAGAATTTCGGTAGCTATATTTCAGGGACGTTGGTTTAAAATCGCATTAATAAACATACATTGTCCGACCGAAGACAGTGACGATGAAGTCAAAAGTGAATTTTACGATAAACTCGAATGGGTTTATGATAAACTACCGCGAAACTACATGAAAATAATTGTAGGTGACGCGAACGCAAAGGTAGGAAGGGAAGAAGTTTATATTCCGACGATTGGTAAAGAAAGTTTGCACGAATATAGTAATGATAATGGGATCCGTCTGATAAACTTTGCCATCTCGAAAAACCTGATAATTAAAAGTACGACGTTTAAACATAAGGATATTCATAAATATACTTGGACATCACCGGATTCGCAAACACGAAATCAAATAGATCATGTCTTGATACAACACAGCTGGCAAAGCAGTATAATCAATGTACGGTCTTATCGCGGAGCAGAATGTGGGTCGGATCATGAATTAGTAATCGCGAAACTTCGACAAAAACTTAATATAAAAAAGAGAAAAGAAAACCGTTATGATTTTGAGAATTTTAATTTGGACAAATTAAAAAATCCATCAATTAGAACCCAATTCGAGCTAGATGTTAAGAATAGGTTTGAAGCTTTAGAGCTTCCTGACGAGGACCACGAGGATATTGACAAGTTATGGGTAGAGATCAGGGATAATATAAAAGCGGTCGGTAACTCGTGCCTAGGAAAAAAGGAAACTAAGAACAACAAACCCTGGTTTGATGAAGATTGCTTAAACATGTGCGAAAAAAGAAAAGCCGCTAAATTAAAAGCTCTAAATAATCCTAGCGAAGACAATCTGGAATACTTCCGAATCACAAGGAACGAAACGACAAAATTGCTCAAAAATAAAAAAAGGGAGTATCTTAAAAATAAAATAATTGAAATAGAAACTAATAGAATCGAAAATAACGTAAGAGACATGTACAAAGGTATAAACAGATCACGTAAATATGTAGAACCCGTAACGTCTGGAATTAGGGATGATAATAACAATATTCTGACCGATCCGGTTGACATATTGAATAAGTTTAAGGACCACTTTGACAATATTTTAAATACGGGAAATTATGATCTGTGTCCTCCTTCTGAGTACCAGAGTGCTGAACCGTTAATAGAAGGACCAAGTAAAGAGGAAGTTGAAGTAGCTATCGGAAAATTAAAATCATATAAAGCAGCGGGAATCGATAATATTCCTACTGAACTAATTAAGGCATGCGGGGAAGCTGGAGTTTCTAAAATACATCGGTTGGTTAAAAAGATCTGGGTGAACGAGAAATTACCTAAAGAATGGAAAGAATCTATTCTTATTCCGATTCACAAAAAGGGACCGAGGACGGATTGTAATAACTATCGAGGAATTTCACTCCTTCCGGTATGTTATAAAAACTTACATACATATATAAAAATCTGATTATAAAAAAGTTAAATGGCAAATGTGTTTAACGGTCGCCTTGCATAGGTAGTTAATCAATTGTTATGGTCAAAGAAAACATGATAAATTAAAAAATGTGGTGTGCGGAGATTCCTTTTTGACCTGGATAAGCATTTTTCTTTTTTTCTCCTTTATTTAAAAATCAAATTCTTTCAAAAGTTATATTTAGCCTTTTTTATCACTTCTAGCATGGAGAGATAGTTAATTATTTAAAATAAATCAAATTAAATGTAGTTTCGTGGAAGACATGGGCATTTAAGCCCTGTTAAGCGACACTAATAGGGAGAAGGCCTACATGATATGAAAGAATACTTAATCATACATTGATACACTGAGTTTAATCAAAATCATTGTAATCGTTTCTGAGAAAATTGTAAAAATGTGTACAATCGATGATATAAAGTTGCTACTTTATAAAGTGCTCTTCGGGTAAGCCGATTTTAATGAAAAAGTTGTTGTAACATCCCAGGTATATACGTGACTTGAATATGTATATTCAGTTTCGTACGACTTTTCGTTTTTGAGCTAGGCTGAATACAAAAACACACACACAAACCATTTTGCGGGATATGGTTGTATGAAATCAGAGGACCTCAAAAAGTGTATTTCCGTTGAAAACACAGATTCGAACATTTTCACGATCGCAATACTTTCCTTACTATATATTACATATATACGTTTGTGTTGTGGGAATGGGGTAGCTCAGTGGGTGAGCACAGACTTCCATAGCTCAAGGTCACAGGTTCGAATCCGGTTGTGGGTCGACCCTGGAGCCGGGAAACCCTCCTGAGGCAAATCCAGCCTCTGTAAAGTGGTTATTCTTAATTAAATAATTAATTAAGGTGGCGGTTGAGCGTGATAATGGCCCATCGCCTCTCTGCACAACGTTAGTCTTGTAACAGTACTTACTCCCATTGCACTGAACCCAAGATCCTTCATAGGTTGTTAGTGGTACAGGTTTTTTTTTATAAGTAATTGTAAATGTTACTGTTTAGAAATTATTCGTGTTTTTATCTAATTTAAAACTCAGTATTCGTTATTCCAAGTGGCCAAACGGCGTATAAATCACAAATCTCTTTATAAAAAACTTCTTTTTTTTTAATAAAACATTGCATTTTTATTTGGAAAAAGAATTCTGTATATTACATACAATTTCTATATTATACCGAACAGTATATATATATATATATATATATATATATATATATAAGTTAAACGCTGCGGGCTTCAAACACTTAAAAAAAAGAGTAAAGGATCCACAAATAACACGCATGAAGTCAGAAACAAGACTGCTTTATTGCTCCTTATAATCTCCTATATATACATTCTGAGTTGTTTACATAAATGCTTTAGGTATTAAAGCTAATACTGTCCCGCTCCGTACCTTAACTCCCCCCCACCAGTTTACGGATACTCTTCGTAAACTCAAAAAATAAAAAAAACATAAAAACCAAAAGTAAAATTCTTATATGTACAATGACAAGGTTCTCTTGTCCACATTATAACACAGGTACGGAGTGTTCAGTACTTACAACCTAATCTAATGCAAAACAAGCAAAATTATTCCTTATATAATAAAATAATAAAAAAAAATAAAATAACACCTTTTTCTCACAAATGAAACTTCACTGCATTTGCACTTTTCTTTCAAAATATACACAACGTTATGTCAGAACACTATATACAGAACAAACAAAACAACAAAACAAAAAAAAATCTTCTTTCCGGAGACGAGGGCACTCCAGTTCTAAGGTTGCTGTGGCTCTGTAATCGGAAATTTTAATTGTTCTATGTGAACCGTCCTTCGTTTTTTCGGTTCGTTAACACTCTCAATCGTCACCACATTATGCTCTCTAATGACTATCACCCTGAATGGACCCTCATATCTCCGCACTTCCTTTCCCCTATTCGAGCCTAATTTGCGATACACTATGGACCCGATTTTCAATCCCCCTGTCACTTCCTTCACTTTGAGATTTTCCCGCGCTACCCTTTTCCGCTTTTCCCCTCTATTTTATCCTTAACCTTCCCCCAGAGATTACCCAGTTCCATTCTGTTACTAACCATTCTTTCTGTCATTTGCTCGTCCGTAGCTGTACCTCCCCAGTCCCGTTGCCGCCCGCGTAATCCGAAGAGGATTTCGAATGGAGAGAACCCTGTTGCCGTATGTATAGAATGGTTGTACGCTGCCACCGCCTTGCGCATTGCCACATCCGGTTCCAACCCTTTTTCCACCTGATACACCCTGAGATGGTCACTAAGCGTGCTGTGCAGCCTCTCTATACTTCCTCTGCTCTTGGGGTGCCCTGGAGTATTAAGATGCCAGCTGACACCTACGTTCTTCATCTCCGCTCTGATTCTGGCATTGTCGAACTCTCTGCCCCCGTCGGAGGTGATGCGATCGGGTACTCCGTAACATTGGAACCACGTCTGGAGGGCTCTCAAGACTGCCTCTGCTGACCGCTCCTGTACCAGGTACGCCATTGCGCTTTGCTGGAAAGGTCTATGAGCGTGACCCACTTATACCCTCTCCATGTGAACGTGTCCACTTGTAGGTCGCTTAGTGGTGCGTCGAATGGACCAACATATCCCCGAATCACCACTCCCAGGGGGACATCATGTAGGTGGTTTTATTATAAAAGTTATGTTTTTATACTACTTGTTAGGTGTTTATTAAAATATAAGTGTTTTGTTATAGTGATGGTAGACCTGGAGCCACAATGACAGTACTACCAACTGCCTCGGCTGCTGATGCTTACCAGATGAGGGAAACTGCTTCCTTCTTTCTCTCTACGACAATCGAAAAATCAAAAGTTTTTTCTTTGTAAATTTTTAGGAAAATGCTTATGTAAGATTTGTACATAATATAACCGATGTAGATATACATATATATATATGTTATATATATTTGATAGCTATTATCTATTTATTATTGAAGAGAAAATATATTTTATATATGTACAATAAGTAAATTGGTATAAAAAAAGTACCAAACTTAACCTCATTTTGTCTGGTGATTTATTATGTGCTTGGCTGTGTTGTTTTAAAAAAGAATAAAAGCTATTTAGTAAGATAATTGATCAAACCTATTGTCAATCAATAGCTGATTAATCTTAAGGATTTAATTTTTTTTTTTTTAATCTTTCTCATTCTGTTTTAATTTTATATTTTACATTTTCATGGGAAGCTCTTTAATGATGCACACCCGTCAATTATTTAAATGAAGTATATATTGTAAATATAGTATCGAATTGTATATATTAATATATATATATACACAAATATATTTATATAAATATAATATTAAATTATCTGAAGATTCTTTCTTTACTTTGTTAAGTAGTTTTTAAAATGGCTACAACAATGGTGCCCCAATCGAATTTGGCCTTGTTTTGTATCCCTACTTTTTAATAAATATTTAATTTTTATTAATTAGTTTTGTATTTATTATACCTGTTTTTAATGCAATAGTTATCCTGTTTTTTTAAACTTGAAATTACTAAAATAGTCACTTTCTTTTTCAAAATGGAAACTGACAATTTATATCAAAATTATTTACACTAATTTATTCAAAAAATCGCTCACTGATTCAATAGAACTAAACTATTGTTGTGATTACAAACTAAATTATAAAAATAATAGCTATGTTAATAATGATTTAATTCTTAATAGCAAGCTTTCTTTAGATTAGTTTCTTATAACTCTGTGTTTCTAAACATATTCATGAAAAATAGAACATACAGTAATTTTTAATATTAACTATCAGAATGTAAAGAAAATACTTGGTGTTAAACAAAATAATTATCAATTTACAACATTTATTTAATGCGTGCAATACCAGTTATATTCCTCTATATTTTATAAGTAATAAAAAAAATGCATCATATTTATCTTGAAATTGAAATATTATACCAATGTACACGTTGTGCAAACATGCTCTGTAGAATTCTCTTTATGCTTTGGTTTACTCATTTTCTGATCATGGTAGTGTTTTACAGCTTGTTTCATCAAAAATCTTCACTCCACCTTGTCACTGACTACCATTAACCACTTTGTGGCTTATTATTTTTGTCTCTTAGAGTTGAGTTGAACCTCTTAGACTGTCACTTTATTTTATGGTCTAAATTCCAGTTACAGTTTTCTTACATATATAAGACTGACTTGGTATATACTTCTGGGCTCTATTCGGCCCTAAAATGAGTACTTGACTTTGTTCTGGGAATAACTCAGATGGCTGGAGCTAGAACTATTTCTCCCCCACTATCAGAATCTGACTTAAGTTTCTTTATCATAACATAGTTTGGGTTGTTATGAGGCTAACTATTGAATCTCTTTTATATTTTCCTAGTTGACCACAGTTTTACATATTGTATTCGTTTAGACCAGCTAAGAAGATCACTAGACTAATAATTGGTTTGGTACATTTTGACAAAGTAATGGTTAATGCTTAAAGAAATTTTATTGTTAACATTATATTTCAAGTTTTAGTTAATTTTTAAATGGATATATTTCCTTTTGGTATTAATGTCTTACTTTTAACATGCACTGTGGTTGATTATATATCATTATTAATAGTCACATTGACTAAACATTTAAACATACCTTCCTTAATTACTCTGACCATTGTTTCCATTGCACATGTTGGGTAAAATTGTTGCTTAATATTTACAGTAGATGCTTTACAGAAAATAGACAAAGACAATTACAAAAGATGTTGACCTTGTCTGTAAAATTTGGAAATTCTGATATATTTAAACCAATCAGATTGGCTTGCTGATCAAAGCTTGACTATTTAGGTCACTTAATTTCTTTGTTGATTTTAATTTTTTTCAAAAAGATAATTTAATTTTTTTAAGCCAAATCGAATCCAGATCTTGATTGTATTGCATATATGAGCCTCTCTTTCATTGCATCTTCATTGGTGAACATGGGTAATTTTAGCATATTCATACAAGTACTTGAAGTAGGGAGCCTGTTGTCATCATAGTCTGTAAGTTGGATACAGAAAGGTGGATAGAGCTCCTTAAAGCCAAGAAGAGGTGGCCTCGAGCAACTGGTGACGAACCGCAATAGCAAACTCCGCTGCTTATTGCTAAGTGACTTTACAACCCTCCAGAACATTACAATTGAGGGATGGTCTTGTGTGTGACCTCCTGTGTAAACAGTATGTGCTTTCATATCATCAACATCTATTGGGCATTTATTTCCAGAAATAATTATTTGCAACTCTTTAGCTGTAAAAATATTTAGCCATTCAAGAGAAACAACACTGTCCAATCCTTCAGAAAAGGAAGATGTTTGCTCTTTGATCTGTGAATGAACCTTACATTGTGCCACTAAATAAACATACTCGAGTACATTTTCTCCATTTACTGGAATATCTTTTCCATTGGGCTTCAATTCGACCACTTTATTTTCTCCAAAATCATTAAGTGTTAATGTAAAATCCAATCCTAATTCAGATAAATCTCCTTCATAGCAAGTCAGGGATATCAGGTTTTTGTATAAATCTGGATCTAGATTGGCTAAACCATTTAGGTAAAATTCATTGTAGAAACCCAAAATCTCAGTCAGAAAGAAATCAGCCAAGGTCACTTCGACTACTATATTTTCGAATAAAGCTTTTCCAAGCATCTTTCCTATAAAGTTATAGTGTGTTTTGTAGTCATTACATATGACATGGATGTTAGGATTAGGATAAAATTCATTGTTACGAGTCATTATAAAAAAACCTCTGTTAGGATCAAATGCTGTTTTAAGAAATTCCAATATGAATTCCCTGAACAGCCCTCCACCATCAATTCCTTGTTCTTCAACACCAACAGTGCTGATCAAATTGACTCTTATCACTCTTTTAATCTCGGGCTCTAACAGCAACCTTTCAAAAGTATCTTCATATAGGTAGTCACGCCGAATTCCTAAAAGTATATTAGAAACATTTAAGAAATGCAGGTTTGGATCTTGAAATTCCAGTTTATCTTCAGCAATATACTTTTGATAAAGTGAAAAACGTTTAAGAAAACTGACTGTGAATGGCAAAGTCTTTATGACAGTAAGATACCTACATTCGGCAACAGTAAATGGTTTAATTGTATTCTGTTGAAGTGAAGAGAAGAGGTTGGAAGAGAATAGGCTTATATTTTCAAATCCTTTCAATTGAAAAAATAATTGATTTGAGTCTTCCATTGCACTTGATAACCAGTGTGATGAATCATCTGTGAACTGCTGTCGACAATCTCTGTCATACAATGACTTTAACAAACTTACAATTTGTTCAAGAAGAGTTTTCCATTCCAAGGAATTCAACTTCAAATGTTGGGTTGGAGTTGACAAATCTAATCTCTGTTCGGTTCCATCAAAAGTTAAGGATGGAAATGCTAGTGAAATAATTCCTATTGTTACCTCCTTAAATACACTGCAAATTGAAACTATATCATTCAAGGAAAATGCGACTGGATGCCCTGCCTCTGATAGCAATTCTCCATTATGCAAAGTTTCATCACTTGATAGTGCAATATAATTTTTTAACAAGAAGCAGAACATTGTCATAGTTGGTATTAGTTTGTCTGCTTCCTCGGCTGTTATAAAAACTCCAGCTGACAACATACTTAAAACAGTTACGCTGAGCAATTGAGAAGAAAAACTCAAAATTCTTTTTTGTTGATTGATATAATTCCATAATGCTTTCAAAAAAGATGGTTGAAACCCAACTTTTCTGATGAGCCTATATTTATAAATAGGAGGAGAATCATGAAGCCAAACATGATATAAGCACTTACAGAACCACAACAACCCATCATAATCTTTTCTTTTTATCATAGCAAGTAAAGCAGAGTTCCATTTGTCAGTTCTTTCAGTACTATTGATTAGGTCTAAGCAGTCATTTAAAATACCATGTTCAATATCATCGCTATCACTGTCAAATTCATCAGGTGTGTCATCAACACAGTCTCTACAGTTTCCTAACAATGGTATGCTCATGGTAAGCTTAGATAAAAGCTGGAAATATGCCCTTTGCTCTTCAACAGATCTTAAAATCTTTTCTCTTTCAAAGTAGATAAGAAAGTTTTGTAAAGTATGAATGGAGCATACTTGTTTGTCATCAGAGTTGTACATTATTTCACAAAGCGCTTCAATCGGAAATGTTTCAATCTCATGAAAAGAAAAGAAAACGAGCCTTTTAATTTCAGCTGTTAAGTC